>QEYC01000146.1:0-128142 GCA_009935795.1 Pholiota adiposa | reverse complement strand
ATGACTTTCGGGGATACGTTTTCTTCAGTAGACGTCTTATGCGGCGTGCATCGTGGCCTAAGACTGTGATCTCGGGTGGCGCAAAAGGTGGACTTGAAGGCTGAAATGTTCACCGCAGTACTATCATACGCTGGACGACGCGGTTGAGGTTCGGTAAGTGTTCCCAAATGATCGGCAGACTCCCTGGTTTCAGGAAGTACGTTTTCTTCGGTTCCGTCCGATAAGTGATAAGCAAGCTGGACTTTTACATGGAACGTCGTCGATGTAAGGGATGGTTACTGAGAGGGATTTCGGGCTGGCGAAGGATGAAGGTGACGTGTCGTGGAATATAGGAGACACTGTTTGTCAAACCATAGGTAGCGTAGTGAGGTCGAGAGGCGACCAAACGGGTCTAAAGTCGTGAGGTCTCTGGACGACTCGGCGATCGCCGCGCTCATGCATAAACCAATCTATTCATATCACACCCGCCAGGATCGACCTGCAAATTGTCAGCGAGTTGGTTGTGAACCGGCGGGACACCAGAAGGTGCGCAATAGTGAAGCGTTGAGGGGTTGGGACGACGCAGCGCTACAAGGAACGCAGAAAAAATCCGTCTTTCTTGACGCGCAGAACCAGCTGTGACCGTAAGATGAAGTTCAAGGTTCCTGACACCGGCATTGAATTTTGCGCTGAGGTAGGCTTCGCAAGACTTTCCGGTAGGATGCCAGGCGTCGAATATCTTGCACTGGACCAAGGTTTGTGCGGACGACCAGGTATTTCGACGGAGAGGAAGAAGTCTTCACGAAAATGACCTCGCTGCGAAGTCATTCCAAGCGAAAGCCGTCTGTTGTACGCGACGAAGTGGTGGACAAGTAGATCACTTCGTGGGTAGGGAATCGTTCGAATTCGTGATGGACTTTATCGAAGGCTCTTTGCCGATCTCTGAGTATAACGCTGTCATTCGAAGGGGTGAGGAGTTTGTAGGCAAGGTAGGTAGATTTCGAGTGGGTTCTCCTTTGATTTCGCGCACATATTCGAAATTTCTCGTCTATACCCCAGTGACAACGGGGCGACTTTTTGTGCTACGGTGTGTACTTCTTCTTGCTTTGGAGCGTCTGTTTGTTTTGGCCAAAGGGTGTCAGCGAAAGCGTACACGGGAGCAGACAGGAGAGAGGTCTTCATTGAGGCAGGAGTGGCTGGCAGAGCAGGAAGACGATTGAGACGGAGGAGGCGGGATGGTGGGGAGCGTGTCGTTGAAACGTGGGGTATTGGCGAATTGTGGTGGAAAGTTCGTGGTGGGAGTGAACAGTGGCTGTGAAAGGACCGCTTCGAAAGTCGGGAGCCTGAGGCTGTGACTTGATTGGCGTGGAACTGGGCGCGTCTTTTTTGTTTGAGCGATCGAACTGGGTATTTGAAGTTGTTGTGGATGAAGAAGACGAACTTGTAGAACTAGGACTTGAAGAATGAAGTTGAGGAAGACGAAACGAAATGGGAAACAAAGCTAAGAAGATTGTCGAAGCAGGTTGAGACGAATTCGAAAAACTTAGTAAACAGGGCGAGAAATTCGGGTGTCGTTTCGAGAGATTTTTCAGAACAGACAAGAGATCTAGGCGTCACAAGCATTAAATAAGATAGGCGTAGGAGTTATCGGAACTTTCGTGAGGAGCTGGTAGCCGTCAATTATTGGAGCCCGGCTCGTCTATAGATATGGTGAACGCGACGTCGCCTTCATCTGATTCTAGTTCTCTCAGCCCCTCTAGTGTGTGAAAATTTTCCCTTGTCAACTGGGGGCCCTGCTTGAACTTATCGGACGTAAGGGCTTTCCTAGGAACCATCGGCGTTTGCAGGATGTTCATCAAGAATTTTGCTCACCGCGCTCATCACCTCGTCAAGCTTACCCGAAAAGATGTGCCCTTCGAATGGGGCCCTCAGCAAATGGAAGCGCAAGAAGACCTCAAACAAGCTCTCCTCAACTCTCCCGCACTTCGACCCATCGACTACACCTCTGGTTCACCCGTCATCCTTTCCGTCGACACCTCGTATATTGCTATCGGCTACATTCTGTCCCAATGCAACCCCGAAAACCCTAAACTACGTTATATCGCCCGCTTCGGCTCCATTACCCTCAACGAACGTGAGGCTCGCTTCTCCCAACCCAAACTCGAACTCTACGGTCTCTATCGGACCCTCCTCGCCCTCAAAATTCACCTTATCGGCGTTCGCAATCTCATCGTCGAAGTCGACGCTTCCTCTATCAAAGGAATGCTTCAACACCCCGACATCAATCCCTCCGCTAGCATCAACCGTTGGATCCTCGCCATTAAAACCTTCCACTTCGACCTCGTTCACGTACCAGGTGCCTTCCATGGCCCAGACGGTCTCTCTCGACGCCCACTACAGCCAGACGACGACGAACCCGTCGACGACACCGAAGAACGTGAAGATTGGATCAATAAAATGCACTGTCTGCTTCATATACTCAACCCGCCGGTCTCGCCCTTCTCCTCAACTTCGATTCCACTCATATACACTCCCCCTGCATTCCTTCACGTCGCCCAAGCCTTCGTCAATGACGCCGATCCCAACGAACACACGCCAGAGCCGTCTCAAGACGACGAAGTCAATTCTCCCACGCCCTATTCCGCTATACCACGATCCGATAAAGCTATACGCGCCGACGAACGCATGCTCAGCGTCCAGCAATGGCTCACAGACTTCGAACGACCCGCAGATATGACAGACAGCGAGTATGACACCTTCGTTCGCTACTGCGGGGAATTCTTCCGTGACGACGACCGTCTCTGGCGCAAGCATACGCAAGGCCGCCACAAACTCGTTGTTCCCCCGTCTAGACGCATGTATATTCTTTACGCCGGCCATAACGACGTAGGACACCACGGATTCTACGCTACGCACGCCCTCATCATCGAATGCTATTGGTGGCCCTTCATGGGTTTTGATATTGCTTGGTTCGTACGCACTTGTCACCTCTGTCAACTTCGCCGCACCCAGAACATTCTCATCCCACCGACTGTCGCTATGCCCGCCCCGCTCTTCGCTAAAGTATATATGGATACTATGTTCATGACTACATCCGGAGGCTTTCATCTTATCGTCCAAGCTCGCTGCTCGCTCTGTCACTTCCCCGAATTCACCATGATGCGCAAAGAAAACGCCAAAGTTCTCGGCGAATTCATCTTCCAGAATCTGATTTGCCGTTACGGCCTCCTCACCGAAATTGTCACCGATAACGGAAAGCCCTTCGTCAAAGCCTGCGAGTACATCGAACGCCGTTACAAGATTCATCACATACGCATTTCAGGCTACAATTCGCGCGCTAACGGCCTCGTAGAACGCTCCCATTTCGATATCCGACAAGCCTTATTCAAAGCCGCAGACGGTGACCAGAGCAAGTGGTCTCAAGTCACCCCATATGTTTTCTGGGCCGATCGCGTCACCGTCCGCCGACGTATGGGTTGTTCGCCTTACTTCGCGCTCACAGGCACCCATCCTTTACTCCCCTTCGACATCGTAGAGGCTAATTACCACCTTCCGCCACCAACATCCATCTTATCGCATGGAGATTTACTCGGTAGCCGCGCGCTCGCCCTTCAGAAACGACGCGAAGATCTCGCCAAACTCAAAAGTGACGTCTTTTAGACACGCGTCAAAGCCGCTATCAAATTCAAAGAAGAACACGCCAACACCATCAAGGACTACGATTTCAAACTCGGCGACCTCGTCCTCGTTCGCAACACCGCCATCGAAAAATCCCTCAACCGCAAGATGCGTCCCCGATATCAGGGACCTTTCATCGTCATCGACAGAAACCGTGGCGGCGCTTATATCCTCTCAGAGCTCCACGGCGCACTCTTCGACCGCCCCATCGCTGCTTTCCGTGTCATCCCTTACTTCCCTCGCAAAAATCTTCCTCTTCCACCCCTCAACGAACTCCTCGACGTATCCCGACAACGCCTTCTCGAACTCAAGTCCTCAACGGCCGTCGATCCCGAAGACGAAGACGAGTCCGATAACTCTGACGACGACGATCACCACGAACCCATTGACTGAGGACAGTCAAGATTTCAGTAGGGAGGAGTATACCCGTCTGATACGCCCCGATACGCCCAATTTTGCATTTTTTCTATATGTTTCGACTTCAGTCTCACTCATTTCTTCTCGGACCCTTTAGATGAAGCGTCAAACACGATATACGCTCAACCACATCCCCACTCCGTCTCTATTTCTCTTCGCTGAGTTCTCATTATATTTCTTTTAAATTCATTTCGTTTTCAAGTCGCATACTCCCCGGACGTTGCGCAACCTGACGGTTATCGGCCATGATGATTTACTGAGCCGTTAGCCCAATTTTATACTTATTTCAAACGAACTTTCTCAATTTTGCTCTTACATTTCAAAAGTCGTGACAAAAATTTAAAACTCTTATTTTTCTGTTCAAGAGACCGCCCGACAGAGTATATACACACAAGAAATCGTCCCCGCCTTGAAATTGTTCGACATGCGCTAGTAATCATCCTCGTGAATACCCAATCCCTCCAATGCCGCAGTCAGCTCGTCCAAGATCAAGATAAATTCGTCGTTAACGCGAACGGCGTTCTGGGAGAACCTCGCCGCTAGCTCAAAATTTGCCTCCCGAATGCGTCGCGCCTCACCCATCAATTCCTCAGCGGCCCTCCGATCGAGTGACTCGGGATCCATCGCAATCTGATCCAACAACTCGCGCGCATGGACGATGAAGTTCTGTTCGGCCGCGGCGGACAGGATGAAGAGACGCTCCCGTCGTCGTTCGAACTCCTCGAGCAGGTAGAAGCGCTCGCGTTGGTGGTCGACTAGTTCCCGAAGGAACACCTGCGCGCATCGAGTCGACGAAGCAGGAACCGAGGCGAAGGTATGACGCATGGCGGAACCACCAGCCGGTGCGAAAGGAGAAGGTCGCGGTCGAAGGGAAACTTGCCGTGCATCCGGAGGAGGGACGATCTCCAATGAGTTCAGCTGTGGGGAACGAGCACCCAACGAGTGGAAGGGACTCGGTGGAGTCCACTGCCGATAACCGTCGCCTTGATATTCTTCGTCCGCGCCCAAGTTCGAGCCACCCGATAAGCCCGTATCCGCTGGGCCTGCTTCTTCCTCGCCCAGATCGCCGCCACCTTCGCGCTGTCCACGATTTTCATCGCCTGCGTGGTTTTCGTCATCTCCTGGTCCCTCTTGTTCACTGCCTTCGTCGTCTACGCTTTGGTCAGCGTCTGCCTCGGCCTCGGGTTCGTTGCCATCGTCGTTTCCGCTCTCACTCTCATCCCCATCCTCCTCGTCGGCTTCGTCCTCATTTTCAGCTTCTTCTTCCTCGCCCTCGTCATCCTCAGGGTCGGAGAGGTGCGGCTGGAGTCGTTGCGTTACGTCTTGACCTTGGTACGGGACACATTTCCTCTTGCCTCGACGGCAGTGCGTGCAAGTGCGCGCTCGGTCCGCCTCGACGTCAGCTCGAAGGTAGAAACAATCCCAGGGAGTCTCCCGGGATGCACAGATATCGCACTAGGAGAAAAGGAGCGTCAGAAAACTCCGATAAGTGAGAAAAAGCGAAACTTACGCAATACGGAAGGGTCGTATGGACCCGGCGGTCGAAGTCTCGGCTCTCGTAGGGTTGGAGATTGCGGTTTCCCCGACGGAAGGGAGTTTTCGCGAGCACGGTTCAGCGCCCAGCACTATGCGCCTGCACCTTTGTCCCTTTCCCCAAGCTCTTCTGCGTCGACGAATGTCCGCGTCCAGTTGCACACCCACGTCCCGCTAGATTCCGTCCACGCGCACGCGCTGCACCTCGAACAACTCCCCGCGTCGAACTAGGGGATCGAGTAGAAGCTGGAGTGCGGTCGCCCGCCCCAATGGCCCGCCTTGTCACGACGATTGTATCCTCCACGCCCGCGGCCCGTACATCCTCCATTGGTCCAGTCTCGCCTTCGTTATTCCCAGCGCTCGCGTTCTGCATCTCGACGTCCGGTGGACTCGCACGAGCCGCTACAGGTTCCTCGATCGGGGGCTCAGTCGTCGTCGCAGTTCCAGCGTACGGGTCTTCCAAAAATGGCAGGATGGCTTCGAGTTCGTCGAAGCGAGCGCGGACTGACATATACTGCGCGGATCCCGGTTCGCCTGATCGACGCAAGAGGCGGTCGCGGTGGATATGGAACAAGTGGAGCGTGCTAGGTCGGAAGTCCGGTTGAGCGAGACGTTCACGGAGGTTTTGCTAAAAGAATGGGTGCATCAGTCAAACGTCGAAGAGAAAGTCCCCAAAACCTACGATGCGACTTTCGAAGTACTGGACTTGTTCCTCGCTCCAGTGCTGCGAGAAGAGGCCGAGTTGGGCGACGAGAGAGTTGAGGTCGATGAAGAAGGAGAACATAGTGGGAGGAAGAGAAGAGTGTGTGAAGAAAGCTCAAAAACGCCGATTGGTGTCTCGACTTCGTGAACGGTTCTCACGGCGATCATTTATTGTTCGGCAACAGATCGAGCCCTTGTAACTTCAAGTTCTGTTCGACAAAGTTCAATCCTCACGAGTCGATCTCCCCGAACGCATTATCTGTCCGATAAGCTGATCTTATGACGTACGCTACTCGGTACCGTTGCACGTGCCGCCGAAACATGTTCGACGACTTCAAACAAGCTTCAACGACGTTCTCGATGATCCCCGGCTGACTGAGGACAGTCAGGACTTCAGTAGGGAGGAGATGATGCGCTCTGCATCACTCTAGCCGCCTATTTTTGGCTCGCGACGCGTCAAGAACGAGCACGTGACATCCGTTAAGTCCCAATGTGTCCGATAGGGTCATTTCCTTCACGCGAAAGCGTCTTTCCGGCCTCTAAAGCAGCAGAACGTCGGACGCCAAGCAGCAGCACTTGTCAACCAACCCACCTTTCCATGCTTCGACTTTGCCAATCTTGTAGAGACAGTGCGGCCAGCGCCTCTTAGCCATTCTTAGGCGTAGGCGCACATGACCTTGTGGCTATATTTAGCACCATGTTCCATGGTACGCCAATATCTACGCATGTTCCTGATCCCTTTCACTTTCCCGCTCCCCCAAGAGTCGTGTTTCCTTCCTAATTACATTCAGTCTCTCCATTCCTTGATTTGGTTACCGATATTTCTCGTCTTAGCATGCGTTTCCTTGCACATTCATCTCGTTTTTCCATACGTAAACTTATCGGACGAGACGTCTCGGCGATTTTTGGCTTAGAAAAACCTGTAACGTAGTAGACAAAATGCAGAGAACTTTCCCCCCCCATCGTTTAGACCTCAGTCTTCGTCTCCGTACCCTCGTCTTCGTCGTCTTCGTTCCCCGCCGCTCTCACTAGTGTCAAGCGGCACCACTCGTCCTTGTTTCGTTCCCGTTTGCACGCCGCTGACGGACCTACGCCGTTCAGCGTCGTCTCGTTTGTTCCGTCGTCGCTCTCGCTCTTAGGTGACAGACCTTGGAGGGGACGCCTTCCGGAACTCGTGCTCGCACACCTTCACGCCCACTCATTGTTGTAGATTTCATTGGTGTGATTCATTCACGCTGCACTATATCTACGACGACAGGCACATCACCGTTCCCCGCGCATGGTCCCCATTGTCCCCCGTGCACGGTGCGCATCTAGGTGTGTATACCGTCCACGGCGCACCGTGCACATCGTTTCCCGCACACGGTACACACGCTGATAGCCTGTACCGTTCCCCGTGCACGGTCCCCATCATCCCCCGTGCACGGTGCACACCTAAGTGTGTATACCGTTCCCCGCGCACAGTCCCCATTGTCCCCCCGTGCACGGTGCGCATTTAAGTGTGTATACCGTCCACGGCGCACCATCCACATCGTCCCCCGCGCACGGTGCATGCACTACGGCCTGTATCGTCCCCCGTGCACTATGCACATCGTCCCCGGCACACGGTGCGCATTTAAATGTCTATACCGTCCACGGCGCACCGTGCACATCGTCCTTCGCGCACGGTACACGCACTAATACCCTGTACCGTTCCTCGCGCACGGTCCCCATCGTCCCCGATGTACGGTATGCGCACTACAGCCTGTACCATCCCCCGCGCATGGTGGAGGGGTGCCGAATGGAGAATACTCAGGAGGAGCAGCGAGTGGGTGTGAGCAGGAAAATAGATTGACTTTAAGCGTAGCTACGGCACAGAAACAACATAGCCTACGAGGTAATAGCCAGCACTGCCACACAACAGTACACTATAGCCTATATCGTCCCCGGCGCACGGCGCACGCCTGACTGTGTATACGGTATGCGCACTTACCATCCCCACCCAGAAGAGTACTCAGTCGTCCTTTATAAATAGAAAATACATTTATATTTGGCGTCTCTCCATCTGTTGGATACGAATTCGGTTCCATATTGAGATGAATACCTTTGTAAAATACAATTGCTCTATCCTGGGACATATAGCTGACTGATTTCCTGATGCGCTTGATTCCACTATTCCCGCATTCTGCTGCGCTGGAATTAATGGCGATGAGTCGATGATCTGCCTCGGAGTATGTCGCAAGGAAGGTAGCATGGCCGCATTTGGTGTGACCGCTACAGTGGAACATGTCGATGGAAAACAGCGTGTTAGCAAAGAACTCGGGTTCGCGTGTCATGCAGTATGGCTGAAGCGCGCAGGCAAAGTCATACACAATGATCCTCGGGGCAGTTTCCCACCGTGTGTAAAGGGCGGAAAATACGTCGTTCCGTCCTTCTGCTGATGGGATGCAGTGAAACCCGTAACACACGCTATGTGTGCACCATACGCACATTATACCGCCAGTGAGTCGGCTTTCCCCATATTTTGCGTAGAATTTATTGCAGCCTTCCCGCGCTTCTCTTGATTGGCTTTATCGCTCCCCGAGTCATTCGGAAATGAAGGATAAGAAGGACGAATGCGAATAGCAGGCATCCCATAACAAGACCCTGTCTATTTGTGATATCAGAACTCTTTCATAATAAAATACACATCAAAAAAGATACCTTCTCCCATGACTCGCTCTCATGAGGGATGATCAAGTCCACATCAGGGTATCCATACTTTTCCATACTCTTCAATGCAATGTATGCTGTTTTGTACAGCCATTTACAGATGCCCAGCGCTAGGACAGTCACCGTTCCGAAGGTCGTCATTTCGTGGATCACCATGTGGTACAATGCCGGAGTAAGCTTTAGCTCAGACGCTGTTACGGTGCTTGGTGACGTTATGAAATTCAGAAGTTTGCCCATGGAAGCTCCATTGACCAATTGGAGGATAGATTCCTCAGCGGCGATCTATAACAGAATATTTAGAGAGAAATATTTAGTTGATGCAATGACATTGTTATCCCACCTGCAGGAAAAGCTTTCGATAGACTGGCGGCGCCATGCGTCTTCTCTCTATCGATTCTTCCCCGAAATGAAGATCAAACACAGTTCCCAAGGCCTCATAAAGCTCCTTCAGAGCTTTGACAATGCCAGGAATTAATTCCATTTGGCGTGCCAGCGCCTCTGCTTTCTTCTTCTCTGCCAAGCTTCGACGTGACGTGTCATTTTCCTCGCCACTATCACCTAGTGCTTGAGGGTCCGGTCTGGTCCAGTTTTTTCACCCAAAGTACGGTGGACCAGGACTGTGACCGGTTAAATCCAGTCTTGAGACTGCAAAAGACTGCATATGAACTGATGTAGACCGGTCTCATGCAGTTTGCAGCAGTCTTTTGCAGTTTCATGACCGGTTCAGACCATGTTTAGTTAAAACTGATTAGTGACCGGCGGTCATTCATTGAATTAATTACCAAGAGCCTATTGTAAGCTAACTATGGGGACGACATTATACAGTTAGTAAACCCTCGATATCTTTCTGATGCTGAACATCTAAGTCCTTTTCCCAGCTTAGTGTCTCTGTATCTTCAGCGAGAAACTGATCAAAATCTAGAGTATCCACCGCTTCAACTTCGGACGTGTTCATAGCGGCCATGTCATAGATATCATGTCGCCACGTAGACCCCATAATAGCAAGTTCTTCAAAGACTTCCGCTCCCAAACTTGCGCGACGGTCCGTTGCAACTTGCTTCGTTCCGGAAAAGAGGCGCTCACATGGGACTGAAGATGCTTGCGCAGGAAGGACATCAAGCGCGATACGTGCAAGTGTAGGAAAGAACTCGGCTGAATCCTGTAGAAGATAAACAAACTAAATATAGAGATGTTTATACAGATAGTCGAAGTGCTTACCTGCCACCATTTGACAACGTCGGTCTGTTTTGTGATCTCCTTCTGCATTGTAGCCAGATAACGGCGCAGTTCTGATGCCCAGCCCTCTTTGACGTCGTTGGACAGCAGATTTTCCCGATGCCTATCGAATTCGGACATCTCCAGGAGTCCTTCCGCGCTATGAGAGCTCGTTTCAACAGTGGATACAGAAGAATTTGCAATGGTGGGGCGGTTGTTGTAATATTCGGACATCTAATAAAGATTAATACTCGCTATATTGGTATACGAAAGTCGTTAAACTCACGGTGCGTTCGACAATTTGTTTGGCCTCATCATGCCAGTCCTTTGCGCCTAAATCTCCGGCAGTAATTTGGGCTGCCTGTTCAATTGGTCCGCCCCATGCTAGCTTGATATATTCAAGCTTGTAGTACAGATGCAGGACTATGACACAGAACAGAATTGTTAATATAATGTACAAAAGAGAGGACGAAATAACGTACCAAGACCGAATACGAACACAGGTTTATCATCCAGCCGTGAATAATACTTGCGCAATTTATCTAATCCCTGATTAAGTGCAGGGCCATAAAGGGCATACTTAGGGTTATCGCGCTTCTTCTCCCACGTGGTTTGGAGTTCTTCAAGAGCAGGAAGTGAGCGCCAAAGAGTTGGCTGTTTGTCGGAGGAAAAATGTTGTTGAACACGATTTGAGTCCTAAGAATTACAGCGGTTAGAAAGACCGTGATCACATGAATTTAAATTCTGAACATACCCCTAGAATATCGCAAACATCTCCGACACGCTGCCAATCACTTTCAGACATTTTGAATGCCGACCATGGGATATGTTTGACAATGCGACCGCTACGGCGGACTGTAGTAATCGGCCCATACATTTCATCAGCTGCGACTAGAAAGAGCACAATAGGCTAGACATGGTAGAAGTTAACATCTATTTAGAGCAGAATAGTAAAATGTACCTGTCGCAATGTGATAGCACGGTCAAGCATTTTGTACGCAGTACCCCATCGAATATTGCTGTGCAAAGGGATCGTTAATGTGTCAGATAGACCGGCTCGGATCTGTAGGGATTGAAAGTATTCAATCCGCTGTCCGGATGCTTGGATCTAAAAGATATGATCATTGATACATATGAAGTGAGAGATGAGAAGTGATAAATGTACCTTGATAGCAATTGTCCGAATGGCGGAGATCACATCAAGAGTGCCGCCTAAGACACGATTATCTTCCTTGCTCGGGTCATACTCCCAGATAGCAGTAGCATTTTCGACAGCTGCTATTTTTGTGATATTGCGCATGACATCGACATTTGCTAAGTTGATTACATGGGCGAGACATCTTGATCAAATGAAATGGGTCAGTAAAGATTTAAATCAAAGAGCGAGTGAATGGCGTACGGTAATTGTTGCTCAGCAGGATTCCATTCCGGAAGCTTTCGAAGGGTGTGTATCTGCGCAATTGTTTTACAGGTAGTATCATTGTTGCTGGTGTTGTCCAGCGTCGCAGTGTAGAGCTACAATCATAATCAAGATTAGATTGATAAGCCATGTGATCAAAGACCTACCTTAGAGTGATCTTTGCCCATGATTCCAACACGATCAAGCAGTCCAACCGCATACCTACCTAGGTTACTCCCACTATGTGCGCCTGACACTGCCTTGAACCCTATAACCTCCGCCTTCAATGTCCATTTCTTGTCCTTTACTTCGATGAAGTGCGCAGTCATTCCAAGAAATGACATCTTCGTCGTGTCAGCCGACCATGCATCACTTGTTATCAAGACTTTTCCTGGAAGTTCCTAGAGAGTCGGCGAGGTGAGTAAACCGTAATTATGGATGTTGCAAATACTGACTAGTATCCTCTGCTTCAGCTGTTCAATATGCTTCACAAACTCGTTATGAATATGGATCTTGACATCACGCGTAGTCGGAAGGTCGAAGCGGGTGGACTTGGGCCTCATTGTGACAAGAGAATTTCGAAAGGCTGGATTGTCTGCAAGGGCAAGGGGCTATAGGTGCATCGTAATCTTATTAGCAATTCGTTCTGGACCTCATTCAATTACAGCTTACTTGGTTATTCGTAGCAATCTGTTTGCACACTGCATTCAACACGCCCTGACGTGTAAACTCTCGAGGACCTGTCACCTTTTCAAACTGCAGTGTTTGCTGCTTCTGCTCATCGCTTAGCTTTCCCGTTCTCAAGGCCTCCTTCTCTGACTCCATCGCATTCCAAAGTGGGCGTGGTATTGCCCAATGATTGATCGGTATGTTGTCCTTGGTACATCTTTCCTTGTATATTTCATAATGATGACGGATATGGACACGGCAGGATGAGTTGCCACCTTTATGGAAGGCCTTACGCTTGCTCGATGACTTCAGAAAATTCTCGTCGTTTCTAGGTGCATGTTGAGCAATGGTAAGCGCACCCGAATGAAACTTGACGTGAATGTGTTACTCACTTGCATACATTGCACCAACGTCCAGATTCTGTGACCTGTTTCCCGTCTCCTGCCACAAACTTCACTGTCACCCTATCAGACATTATTGTCAGGAGGTCCAGTGTGAGTTCTTTCTTAACTACGGTTTCCACCAAGGCCTCGCCACGTTGGTGAGTGTTTAGACCATCCTAAGGTACGTCAATGGATTAACTCAATGTACAAGTAGTCGAAGACTCACGTCATGATCCGAAACAACTATAGGATCACCACCTTGTCCATCATCATCAATTACAACAACCTCGACAACCTTCTTCGGTGGCATTGCATCAACTTCTTCGAGCTCGCTGTTTTCCTCGTGAACAGCTTTCTTTTTACGCTTCTTCTTTGGCGGCCTGTTGGACTCGCTTGAGCTCGATTCATCTTCTCCACTTTCTTCGCTGCTTGTCAGAACTACCTTCTTCTTTTTGCGTGGCTTCTTGTTTGACGTTGATGCCGACTTTTTCTTGGAGGGCTTTCTTGTTGTTGGCTCACGAACTCGCGGTGGAATACCTTGGGCCAAAGACCTTGTCTCAAGGGGCATGTTGTGAGTATGTTGTAGTGTTGTGGTGGAGTTGTGACGAAGTCAATAGAATAGGAGTAATAAATTCATTGCCCGCTGGAACGTGTTTTGACATAGTTAATTAGATCACCTGACCGTCAAATTGACCGGTCTTAACCGCCCAAACCGGTCATTACCTGGTCATTCATTATTTATTGATTGTAATGGACTGTAGACTGGACTGTCGGTTTCAGTCTTAATCGGTCTTAACATTTTTCGGTCTTTATCAGTTAAGTCAGGTTAGGTTACAGTCTTTTTTCCAGTTATCTGACCGGACCCTCAAGCACTACTATCACCCAGATCCATGTTTTTGAAGTCAGGAACGAGTAACTGGGGCCCCGAAAGAACTGCTCGCATATCTTTTCGTGTTGTCTTGTCTTTGATACACTGCAAGTTCGGAGCAGGCCGAACTAATGGCTTACTTCGAGCTGCTGGCGCAATCCAAGTAGGCGGTTGCAAGGTCTCCAGTAGATTCTTGCGATTGAATGCAAGGGTAATGCCGTCGAAGATGGCGACATCAGGATTCGGGCCACATTTTGAGCAGACCATGTCATTGTGGAGCTCTACTAGCTTTATGTAGGAAAACCACACTGCGCGAAATGTTTTGTCAGTGATGAATTCGGGGGAGCCCCGAGTGAGATACCGGCGGCTGACAACAGATACCCAAGCAACAAAAGGTGTTTCTGAGGAGGTAAAGGCGCTGGTATAGTCATAGACTGTCCGAGGGCCGGGCCTGGCCCGCATTGGCCCCAGGTCGGCCCTGGCCCGGCCCCGAGGGCCAGGGGTCAGGGCCGCCTCATCTCTCATTGGCCCGGCCCCTCAGAGGGTCAGGGCCAGTGCCTAACTGGCCCGGCCCTCGGGGTCGACCCGGGGTCGGCCCCGGGCCAACCCTCCTTTTGGGCGCCAATTTTCATTTGAAGGCTTGGTTTAATAACACTTCAGAGCTGTTAGATATACTTGCTACATTCAGCCACATTTTGTACTGTACTGCAAACCTCAACAGCAGGGTAATGAACAAATAATTTATTAATTGAATAGTACCTAGTTTACATATATGGTATTCTAATACATTCAAGAAATGCAACAGAGAATAGGACAATGGCGCGCGATCACCACACGCGCGCCCCGGCGCTGCACACCACAGCCGCCGCATTGCGTTGAAATGGGCGCAAAACCAGATAACACAAAGAGGCGACGCGGTTGACATCGCCTCTGGGTGTTGCGCCGTGCAGAAATGCGCCGCCGCCACCCGACCGCTTATGTGGCAGCCACCGCCACATCACGCATGAGCGGGGGTCGGACACGGCCCATGCGGTGCGCGCAGGGCACCACGTCTCGTCGAGACGATAACGTGGCTACCTGGCCCATGCCCTGCAATGGCGGCGGGCATCAGTTTTGCGGTGGGGAGGTGGAGAACGAGGCAAGGGAAGCAGGGGCGAGACAGACACACACGCGGTGTCATCGTGGTGATGACGTGGCAGTGCGGGTGGCCATCTGGGGTACTCGGCGATCGAGCGGGTGTCGAAGGACGGCCGTGGGGGTGTCGATGAAGAAGGCGGTGGTTGCACGGCACTGCGTTGAGGCAGCAGGCGACGATGGAGGGGACCAGCAAGCCACACCCGCAGCATCAGGGTGATGACGTGGCAATGAGGTGGCGGTCTAGGGTGATCAATGAGCGGGTGGCTTCATGGGGACGGATAATGTTGGTACACGAGAGGAGAGGAGGCATTGGCGTGAGCGGGGAGGTACAGTGGATGAGGCTGGGGGAGCTGGGGGAGCTGGGGTTAGCTGGGTGCACGACGACCATGGCGTCAGCGACACACCTGATGGATCCCCCACCTCATGGGCCTTCCCTGCTTTTCCTTCTCCTCTTCTTCCATTGTCGTCGCGTGCGAGAGAGCCGACATTCCGGTCAGAGGGGAGTGTTGTTGTGGTGGGAGAGAAGTGAGAGCCCATCAACTGAGTGCGAACACAGTTGATGGATGTTTCGGCCTTTGCCGCCGACCGTGCACACGTCGAAAACGATGCGCTTGCCCACAATGCGTAATGGTGGTGTGCAGGAAAACGGACGTAGTCGAAGGGGAGGAGAGCTGGGGGGCGTAGTGTACGGAAAACGTGCACGTTCGACGCCAAATATGGATCGCGTGCCGCGTTCCCGCACGTGGGAACGAAAACAGCCATTGGCCCGGGGCCGACCCGACCCGGCCCTATCCCGGCCCCGCTGGCCCTGGCCCAGAGGGGCCAGGGCCAGGGCCAGGGCCAGCGAAAATACCCCGGCCCTGGCCCGGCCCAGCCCTCGGACAGTCTATATAGTCATCTAGCAGGTCCAGTGTGAACAGAGATCTATTATTCCAGTTGCCAGTGAATAGACCCAGGTGACGTCCATCAGGCCCGATATAACGCGACGAGCAACCTGGACACTTCTGAACCTCGATGTATGATTGCCACACACCCACCAGCGTGTATATTGTGCAGGGAATAGTTTCAATGACACCAGTGGAAGCGAACAAATGCCTCGGTTCGTTACAGCAACAAGATGAATCCACTGTTATTTTGATGAGCTCTGGCGGTGAATGCAAAGTGGGAAGAGGAGGAGCATCTCTATCACTTTTAATCCGTGCCCACAAGGGAGGTGGAAGCGACTTGTACGAAACGGCCTTTGGCTTATTGGCCGACAATCGTTTCAAATTTGCCGGGGTGTATCCATCTATGTAAGTGTCAATTTTGAGTGATGTTCACCTCTTAATATAGAATAATGAGCGTACTGGGGTACTGTAATGAATCATTTATTGCGTTAGGGTCTTCCGCATGCAAGTTACCATGGATATGCTGTTGCAGCGACTTCCGAGCAGCATTTATGTGTGCGCAGTTCGTGGCATGTTGATCCATTGAGCATTTCCAGACACCCTCTCCAGATACAGGCCCGTGGTGTTCGACAATAGCGCGATTCTTGAGTGTCTTGAAGGTCGCTTGCATGGTTGGAACAGAGAATTTGGATACAAATGAGTCATCGAGAGCATCTTCATACCGCGAAAACAAAAATGTACGGTCGTTATTTTCTGTTTGGGAAATCAAGGAAAAATGTCAATCTAAGCGCCCAATAAGCGCTCATAAAGCGAGCGAAGTAATCACGTACCACTCAATCCGCTGTTAAGTGGGAATGACTCTTCCCCAAATTCCTGCAGGAACTGTGCATGGAAGCAAGTACCAATGTCTTGGACCTGGGGGCACAGACATGTCACAGATATCCCTAATCCCATTCTTGATCGGCTCAGATGGTAGAGGTTTGGCTTTTCATGTAAGACAGAGTGTTATTGGGAGTGAAATAAAATAACACGACGTACTGTAGCTTCATTTTTCCGTTGATTCCACCCATGAACAATGAACAATTCTTCAGACAACTGAGTGAACATGGAATCATCCCATTCTAGGCTTTCCACAAACAAGCTATAGGAACGATCTGGGCTGGGTATCAATGCCTCCACAGGCTGCAGATTGCCCACAGTGTCTCCCTCCCATCCATTCCACCCGAACAAATCACTGCCAGGGTTCACATCACCCCTGGAACCACATCACCGCCTGAGTTTTCCACCAAGTTTTGCGCAGTGACATTAACACTAGCATCTTTCGGGGCAGCGTTTTCAGTCTCTGTTCGATTCCCGCGCCTCAGACGCTTCTTTCCATTTGAGTTCGAAATTCGGGGCTTCTTCTGTGGAGATCGGATGTCATTGTCGGAGTCCGTGCTATTTTCTCCAACGGAATACCGTATTCTCATGACAGGAGAATTAGGAATGTCTTCATAGCGTACAGGAGCAATAGAGCAGTCCGAGTCATCCGATAGCGGCATGGCACGAAAGTGAGTAGAGTAGTCTAGTCTGATGTCTTCGGGACCAAAGGAAGCGTCCAGCATCGTCCTTCATGAACGATATCCACGTCAGCGCTTGACGCGTTGATTTGTTGGGGTAGTATCGTTCAAGGGGAACGATAGCCACGTATGTGTATAACTTGCAGTCTCCCCATTCTTAGAAACTAACCACCACCCCCATGGCACGACAGAAAACTGGCAAGAAAGCTCAAGAAGTGCCCTCCCCACGCAAGGTAAGCGAATAATTCATAATTCACTTTATTACTTCTATTCACTTTCCCCTCTATCTAGTCACAGCGCAGGACAGGTCCTCTCGCTGATCTCACGTCGGCTTCTGCTTCACCAGCTAAACGTGCCCGTGCCCCCCATCACTGTCTTCGATGCGATGGAAAACCGCTACGTTCACAGTGCATTCATTCCAAGGCAGGAAGGGAATTTTTACTTAACAAGGAGGCATCCAATGTATGTTAATTAACCCGCGAGATATGCATATGATCCTGATGTGCGCATGCTGCAGATACTTTTCCAATCAGTTCAAGAGGTGAGATATCATTGTAATTTGGCAATTACCACACTTATATGATTTCCAACAGCCGCCCGAACCATCCTCAGTTCCTCAAACTCCCCTGCTTGGCCGCACCAGCGAGCCTCCCACTAGTTCTCCCATGGGCGGACCAGAGCAGAGTCCTGCATGGGCTCCTGTTATTGATCCTGACCTGCTGGCTCTAGAGTTGACTCCTACTCAGAGGGCTACGGATACAGCGAATCCAGGCAGCGGTCTTACTGAGGTACCCAGCTCTGTTCCCGGCGAACACAGTTTCACTCCAGGCGGTGATCCTTCCATGCCCCGGGGCCCTAGGGATGATTCAGCTTCACCCTCCAAATGCCAGCGTCTGCGAGCAACCGCGAAACATCCGCTATTTAAGCATGTGAAGCATGCTTATCGTGGTAATGCTCCTCACGGTACGTCTAATTAAAAATATTCAATTCGAAGCTCATACAGTTTTAGATATCTTCCGCAAGCATGTGAAGCCAAGTCCAATTGTTGACACAAAGACCGCTTCCAAGACGTTCCTCGAGAGGATGAATTCCCTGATCGAAACAGTGAGTTCGTCTCTCCTTTGTAAATTTATTGATTCCGTTAACATTGACCCATGGATAGTGCGAGGATATATCTATCATGACTGGCGCTTGGCTTTTCGTTGGCGCACAGCACCCTGCTGCTACAGGTGCAGCGCTCAACTATTCTTCTCCGAGGCTCCGCCGAGATGGTGGCACGAGAACTGAAGAATTCGCAACTTCTTTTTTGAGGTTGATTCAAAAGGCGGCAGATTCGAAGCGTGTAGACACTTTTGAGTTGCAAAAGAAGGTCGAAGAAGAGCACGCGAAGAGTGAGCAGCTGCAAAGGGAGGTCGAGGCTTTGCGCGCTGAGGCAGCTATAAGTACTCAGGAACTTGCACACTTTCGAGAACAACATGGCGGGTCGCAAGGAGTAGATATTTAGTTAGAATTTCGTTGAAAATATATTGTATTGCACTTGAAAAACATATGGGCCTCAATAGTATGACCTTCGAGTAATCAAGCAAATTGTCGCGAATATCATTATGTTCAGAACATACACGAACCTCTCGCGAACATCACGAACATGTCAAGAACATGTTACGAACATCACAAACATGTCAAGAACATGTCACGAACATCACGAACATGTCAAGAACATGTCACGAACATGTCAAGAACGCATCACGAACGCGGCCCAAACATGGTCAAGAACATCATGAACCCCGCAAACAAGAACACTATGCTCAGTTCTCTCTGGCCATTGAGCTTGTTGGACGTTGCTCAATTGATAATTATATGCAACGGTAGTTCAACACTTCATCGCTAAGCTCTTTTTTTGTAGCTCTATAACTTAGTTACAACAAAGTTGTGTCTAAAATAAGGATTCCCATTGTTCGGTTTCAGACTTTGGTCTCTCACCGTGATTCTATGTATACCCAACTTTCCCAGTACTGAGATGCATTGAATTGAATTTTTCACACATCACAAGCTAACAGATTATACGAGAAGAACATGGCCATTGGCAGCCTGTATTTATTTTCGAACAACATGTGTAGTATATGGGAGCGTACATTTATTTAGTAATGGACATATCGGGTAGCGGAGCAGGGAGTTCGCCTTCAAAGTGATATGCAAATGTAGCAGCGGACTTCATCCGAGGCAACAACAAGTTCCTACCCTCGTCGTTCTGGGCCTCCAACGCCAGCCTGCCTCCCATGCTGTGAAGAAAACGGGAGTGGAAGTTGATGGCGTGAATTGCACGCCTCGCTTCAAACTCGTCATCGCTCAACCTCCTCCCAAGGTCCTCATCGTAGCGGTAAATCGTGTCCAGGAGCTCCTGTTTGGTAGTCACATTATAGGCGTTGAGCAGGCTCGAAATCCAGAATGATCGAAAACGAGCGGAAGGGACTTCGGGGTTAGGGTCGTACCGAGGTTGCCAAGTGTGTATTCAATCATGTTGAATTCTGGTTTGATTGAAAAGGCGACGGCGGTCTTCCACAAGTAGAACATAATGAGTGTATCCTTGGTGGGACAGCCGCAATGGACATACCCTTTCCTCCCATGCTCGCGGACGGAAGTGTCTTTCTGCTGGCCTTTGTCGGACGCATATGGAATTCCAGTGAGCTCTGTTTTGCTATCGTGATTCTTTGGGTGCCGGTCCGTGAAATGCTCGAGACAGATGGTATTTCCTTTCCTCGTCGTCAAAAACAAAAGCGAGATGGTTTCTGAATCCATGGCGGCCTCGGGCAGATACTCCTGGACAGAACGGACCATGTTTTTGATTTCATCGGCGATGTAATGCCTTCCTTTGGACTTTCGAACTTTGTCGATCTCGCGCAGCCCCCGCTCTGTATTCTGTGTGAGTATTTGTGCTCGGAAAATGTGTTTGGGACTCACCAATCCAAAGCGCCTTTTCAATGTCTGTGAAGCCCGCAACGAGCTCACCATTTGAGTCAGTATAGGGATGCCACTGAGGCTGCTGTGTTTTGGGCGAATTAACTTTCGTCGTATTCTTCGCCAGCTCCTGTTTGTCACTTTCATCTGCAAGCTTGAGATCCTTGACATCGTCTTCCTGCACTGTCTCCGGTTTCTTTTTCTTCTTGGCGTCGGGCACGGGCATGGACTTCAAGTTGGACTCGGATGCCTTCCTTTTGCTGGCTGCTTTGGGAGCTGAGGTTGGCGCATCTTGAGCGGGTGCGGCGATGCTCCGAGCAGCAAGAGTGACGCCCGAAGATGCCACAGGGTTGGTTAAGTTGGGATCGCTGGAAGGGGCGGGGACACACTGAGCTGTGGGAGCAGCACCCGGCGATGGAATAGGAGTCAATGGGCTACTTGCGATGCCCCCCTTGCCAGGCGTCTCATCCAGAAAGGGTTTGGATGGCGTCACAGGTGGAGAGCTGAAAAAAAATGAGACAGTCACTCAGATGATCGACTTATAGATGTTATTGATTACTCGCCTGCTTACGGCGGAAGCTGCCTGAGCTGTCTGAGCTGTCTGAAGAGCCTCTGAGGCCTTGTCCAAGTCGGTCTGTGCCTTTTTAATTTTTTCTTGCTTGTCTGGAGTTCAAATGTCAGTGAGCGTGTACTAGAGTCGCTATCAGAAAGACTGGCCTTTAATTCGATTTGCGAGTTTCTTTGCTTTCCGAAGCTCAGCAGTAGCAGCGTCCACAGCTGCTTGGAATGTAGCCAGATCTTAGGATTGTAAGAATGAGAATGGTGAATCTTTCCTGGAAAGTGCTACCGTCTACGAGGGAAATTACCTGGTTTTGAAACAGCCTGAGAGGTGGAATCCATGAGTGATATTTGTTATGTGGCCCTGGGGTGGAAGTTATCTTTATGAGGGGATGACAGTTGAAAGAGTAGGGTGAGGGAAATATCGGAAGCAAGCCCGGAGATTTCGTCCCAATGCTCTTTGAATCGTGCACAGCGAACGAATCACTTCCAGTCAATATTTCTATTTTAGGCAATACGTACGCGCGGGGACGATATATTGTGCGGTTGCCGGACAAAGTAGCCGCAAATCCGGCGGCAGTGATTAACATAACATGCTTCACAAATGATTTCTCGGCCTCACTTCTACATACGAGTACGGTTCATGATATATATTGTTAGTCGGGAAGAAGCATGTTCTCTACTTCTTGCCTATCGAAGACATCTTCGATTTCAGACCCTTGGTATCGAGTGATTAAGTCTCTACCCTTGATGTAATGACAATGCAAATCCTCTATATAACTGGCGGTATAATGAGGTGAGTTAAGAGTTATAGTTACAGTGCAGATTGATGCACTCACTTATTCCAATCGTAAAGTATATCAACAAACTTGTGGGCGCGGTCAATGGTGGTCGCATCAACAAGGGGTTCAAGATCTTCTGTGTCGGTTTTATCTTCGTGAGTTGGTATAGGGCAATCGGACATGGTGCGGTGGGTTGAGTCGACAGGACAGTCGAGGTAAGTCAGATTCCCAGAGGTTCCCTGGTGCGAATCGTCACCGGAAGGGGGATCTGGCTCCTGTTCTGATTGACTCGCTGACGATTCTTCAGCTTGGCCCCGTGGAGGGGATCCGCTTGGGGAAGGGCCTAGTTGCGCAGTCACGAGAGAAGCCGACGCGTGTGTATTTTGTCTGCAATAAGGATTCAATATTTAGTCGGTGTAACAGTGAGGACGACTTACTCTTTCATCAGACGTCTTCGCTCCCTCATGCGAAGTCTACTACGCTCGCGCTCAATTTCTTTGTGCCTAAAGCGCAATGAGCAAGAAGCAATACATGATATTATGATAAATACACATACTTTTCATAATAACGTTTGGACCGAGTGTCAGCAGTGTTATTCATGGGGCTCGTCTTGTTGTGGTTGGGGAGCGTTGAATCTGTGGGGAGAGAAAATGTGGTGGCTTGATATCGTCCCGGGGACGATAATGAATATGAAACTGTACAGTTTTGTTTGTGTGGCTGATTATCGTACACCAAGAACGATATGCGGTCTCGATGACGTACCTTTGACTGTTTCGGTTCTGGTGGTCGTAATACTGTCGCGCCATAAGTAATTATTCTATATTGGCAATTAATACACTACTCTAAATACGCTCTATATGTTCTCGTAGGAATTTGGTTGCTGTGGAAGCCCCTACGACATGATTGAGCCCATGCAGCGCGAGCGCGAGCGGAGCTTGAACACGTGGGAATTGAACTTGGCCAGCATCGCCGGGTACAAAGCACGACTGTGAGCGATTTTGAGAGAATTGTACAGTCCTCCAGCTTTTAGGTAATTTTATAACATTCTTTGCATCAGATATTATCTACCTAGACAATATTTTGACCATAATATACCGTGCCGCATGTTTATGACTGCCAATAACATTGAGCGCCCCCATAAACATCGTGAGAAATGTATTCGAGCTGGATGATGACAGATTATGAAAGGAATACATGGTCTGAAGGGTTTTAAGTAATTTTCTGCTATAGATAACACAATGCAGTATCTACCTAAATAAATGTCTGGGTATAGTATACTGCTCTGCACGTTTCGGGCACTCCGTAATGAAGGGTAACTTCAGAGTGTAGGTTATTAGAAGGTGCATCTTTAATTTATCTGCTTCTTAATATAAAGGATTGTCGTTCAAATTGGGAAATCACGATCGTGCCTGAAGTACGATTTGCCATCTTTAGAAATTGTATGCGAGAGGGATCGTTCCCCAGGAACGAATGCCACAGCTTCCGTACGCCGGGACGATCAGATAATGATCGGGAAAACAAAACCAGCGCTCCAATCACTCTTCAAGCTTCACTTTCAATCACCATGCCAGATAGCGACATCGATTCTGACTTCTCCGATGAAGTACCACCCTGGGATCTTCTGTCGGAGGCCGAGAGGGTCCAAAAGGTCCACCAGCTGGAGTTAAAACTGGACGAGTTCGAGCAGCGTTTTTTTTCCGAAAATGATCACATTTTCACCATCGCGACGGTTCAAATAATCCGCGACATTGCTATCGAAATTGTGCGTACATTTTCATTAGTATGATTCCATTACTTATTCTCCCCGAAGCGTACATTAGGTTTCATTTGCACCGATGTGGCTCGGAGGATCGAGCTGTTCAAGCTGGTGGAACACCTGTGGAATATAGAACGACGGGTGTTGTCGCACTACAGAATGTGGCAGCGCTTAGATGTGGACCATTGCCCGGAATCAGAGTGTCTTCGTGAGATGTGTAATTATGGATTAAGACACGATCTGTGCGGTTATCGAGATGATTGTGAGTAGCTTTCTAGGATTTCCAAGTCAAATCGTTGCTGACTCGTGTGATGACTATAGTAGACATGTGGAGGTCGTCCTTAGTTATAAGGGGAAGGAAGGACTAATGTTAACATCCAATACAATTTTCTTTTGACATAATGGAATGGCATTATCTGAGTGGAATAAGTACATCATGGGCTTCAGATACAGTAGGGACAATATTAAAAATGCATACTAGAGCATATACCATCCCCCAAGGACGACATAATGGCGTGTACCGTTCTCCGGGAACGATACTATATCGTTCCGGGAGGATGATAGATACCTTAGGGCGCGTACCGTTCTCCGGGAACGATATACGCCTTGGAGCGCGTATCGTTCTCCCTGAACAATATACGCCTTAGGGCGCAGATCGTTCGGGGAGGACGATAGATACCTTAGGGCGTGTACTGTTCTCCGGGAATGATACTATATTGTTCCGGGAGGACGATGTATGCCCTAGGGCGCAGATTGTTCTCCCTGAACGATGTACGCCTTAGGGCGCAGATCGTTCGGGGAGGACGATAGATACCTTAGGGCGCGTACCGTTCTCCGGGAACAATATACGCCGTGGAGCGCGTATCGTTCTCCCTGAACGATATACGCCTTGGAGCGCGTATCGTTCTCCCTGAACGATATACGCCTTGGAGCGCGTACCGTTCTCCGGGAATGATACTATATTGTTCGGGGAGGACGATAGATACCTTAGGGTGTGTACTGTTCTCCGGGAACGATATACGCCTTGGAGCGCGTACCGTTCTCCGGGAACGATACCATATCGTTCGGGGAGGACAATGTATGCCCTAGGGCGCAGATCGTTCTCCCTGAACAATATACGCCTTAGGGCGCAGATCGTTCGGGGAGGACGATCAATACCTTAGGGCACGTACCGTTCTCCCTGAACAATATACGCCTTGGAGCGCATATCGTTCTCCCTGAACGATATACGCCTTAGGGCGCAGATTGTTCGGGGAGGACGATCAATACCTTAGGGCGCGTACCGTTCTCCCTGAACGATATACGCCTTGGAGCGCGTACCGTTCTCCGGGAACGATACTATATCGTTCGGGGAGTACGATATACGCCTTAGGGCGCACATCGTTCGCCGGGGACGACGCGATTGTCAGTGTTCGAAATGATTGCACGTGCGCGTGAGGAGCAGATGGTGGCGTTGCTTTCGTTTCTACTTGACTTTGCTTTCACCCTCAACCACCACAATGTCTACAATGTAGACGGCATAGTTCACTGTTAAGACTACAACGGTATCTGATCGTTATTACAATATATAATTGTAATACATAGCCTGGCACCACTGGTTGGGTAAGTCCATCAGCTAAGCGCTTGCTAAGCGCCCATGGTGATCTCTCCAATAGGCTCAACACATGTTAGTCTGGCTGCTTCCTTGGTGACTTCTGAAGCTAAATTCGACTAATATCCTGTAACTGCGAGAAAGTTGGTTGAATATAAGTCTTTCCACATTGATTCCCCCTCATTCCTGCCCCCAGACTGCATTCCAACCAGCTGCTACCCATGCTCTCCATTGCCAGCCTGAAGAACCTTATCAATTTCAACTCTGCCATCCTTGATCTATCAGTGACTGCCATTGACAACCTTAGAGGTAATGAGGCTTTCCAACAGAGGGTATTTTTATGGTGATGTGAGTCCTGTTTCTTTGTTCAATGTACTGGAACTAATGATCTCACAAGGTGCTGGAAACACGGGCACGACGAGCACCTCACTGCTCGACTTTATGAAAAAATAGGAGATGAATATGTATATCAAGGCGCAGCTCATTTCGGCTCGACAATCAATGACGATTCCTTTATTAAGGCGCGGAAGGGAAATGAGATTTGATCTGGGGCGCTACACAGAGGGGGCAAATCAATTGAGGTGCGTTCGCTGTAAATAACTGGAGGAGTAGGCTCTGATCAGCGTCCTGCAGGGGAGAATTCTGAATAATATCTCATAATCTGCTTCAGAGTACACGTTTCAAAATTCAATTATCTTGTTGCTCTACCATATCCTGACGCTGAGTACCTGTATTTTATTTTGGCACGCGCGAACGTAGTGAGTGCGCCTGGCACCTTCTTCACTTCATGCGTTGATCATCATGCGCCAGGTACAATCCACAAAAGTAAATTACCCTACGCGGTGTAGAATATACGATTTTTTTGTAATGCGGAGGGTATATACGACAATATACAGCGAGCTACGACAAGACACCGTGTGAGATGAACGTTATGTGAATATGGGATAGGAGCGGTGTGGGAAATGCGGCATGCAAGGTGTGCCATGCGTGCCAGGGACCGGTGCGACTGGCGGTTGTGGCACCCTTCCGTTATTCGCCAAAAGACGAGGGTTAGTAGAAGACGGGGAAAGCAGCTGAGGACCGAAAGCTGAGGTGCTGATTCCGTATCAGTCCTTTGATTCAAGAAAATGTTCCTAACTTATAATTGTCTATTTGTGCGTATATCCATCTTCCTCACTGTTTGGGGTTACGAGGGGCTGTTAATGAGGCGATCGGATACGTTTGAGATGTTCTATATACTGAGAGATCCGCAACTATGTAAGGGTTGGATCATAAATATTCCATCGATATCTATGAAAACTTTTAAATAAAAATTACATGGGTTCCAAATTACACAGGGCTACTACTGGATTAATTTTACACTTCTTGCGGCTCTTTCTCCCTTAGCGTCGATGCTGAACCTGGAAGAACATCCGGATTAGTCCCGTAGGAATGAGTTAGAATAGAACTTATAGTACGTACCTGACGCTTTTTCTCCTTCACTAGCTGACATCCTGTCGGTGTCGTCTGACGGAGACATATCAACTGTCAGCTGTGCGCCTGTGGTAGTACGTGCGGTCGACCGCGGTCGGAATTGGAGCCCGGATAGGTGCACCGATGGAGGAGTAACGGTATCGTCGGTGAGCATAGCGACACGGGCGACCATGACGGCAGTCGAAATTCCCTACATCGATAATAAGATAAAGGCTCGAAAGAGTAATCGTTCATCAAACACGCACCGCAACAGGGAACGCAAAACTCTGCGTCCACACCGAAAAGCCGTACAGGCGCACGTCCTCAAAGCCCGCGTCGGGCGCCATCATCACCGACGTGCCCACCACGAGCAGCGAGAGCGCATACACCGCGCCGGACTGCACGACGATATCGACGATGTGCTTGAAGCGCCGCGCGGAGATGTCCTGGTTACGCAGGAAGGAGAGGATGCGGTAGGCGATGAGCGTGGTGGTGATGACGGTCGTGCATGCGGCGAGGAGGAAACCGGCGGCGGAGAGGCGGTCCATGATCCCCGTTTTGGATTGGGCGACGACGGCAGCGCCGATTGTGGAGGTTATGAGGAGGGCTGGTGGGTGGGAAGGGGTGAGTATGGGTGTGGGTATGGGAAAAGGAGCAACGCGTACCTCCTTCTATGATAACGAGGAGCACTGGGAGGGATATGACGCGCCAGGAGCAGCTCCAGACGTTGAAGCACCGCCATATCTGTGCGCGTCAGCCCACATAAATTTGGAATAACTTTCGGGATGGACACCACTTACCAGGAGACCATCGCCCAGCACAAGCGTCATCACATTGAGCAGGTTCGCAGGGATCCACAGACGCAAGGGCGCAGAGTACAGAGCCAGGAAGGCCGTGTCTCGCGTTTCGCCGTTGTCGACTAGCTGCTGCTTTACGGCGTTCCATTGGATGCCAAATTGCGCGAGGTTGCATAGGTAGAGAAGCGTTACCGTGGCGGGGACGAAGTAACGCTTCGATGACGCCCGCAATTCTACATACGCGGTGGTGTGAGATTGAGCATGTCTGCGACAGGAAGATGAGAGGCGAAAGCAGCTACGTACGGTATATGTACATGGTCCCAACGAAAACAACGGTGTAGAGTCCTAAAACATAGCTTGTTATTGATATTTGATCTTCGAAAGCGAAAGGGGGGCGTACCCATGAGCAGAGCTTGGAACATCGATGCGTTGAGGTTGTCCTGAATCTCCGACTTCTCGAAGGCGGGGGTGATACCCATCTGCGCCAGGACATCGTGGAGGGCCGTTGGATCTGAAGCCGCAGACATGCCTATATGATCTTGATTCGCAGACTCACGCACTGGGAGACCAGGTGGTGGGACGGGACGAGACGGGGGTGAGGTGCGGGACGAACGACGGACACTGCGTAGGGCGTCGTAAAGGGTTATATATGCGAACGGGGGAGACTGCCTTATGAGGATCTTGCGAGAAGATCAGACGCGGTTCGTGGAATTGCTAGTGGGAGTGAATTGGGGTATCATAAACTGCGCTAAGCATAGATGAAGTTAACGTTAGATGATGTTCTTCCATTTTGCTTAGCGAGCCCCTACCTGCAGGATGCAACGATCAAGTGCTCCCAGGCACGACTCGGAAACCTGGACCGGGAAGGTTCAGACAATAAGTAGAGGAGACGGAATGAGGATAATTGCGAAAGGCGCCAGCGTATGTACATCCAGTGTACAAGAACGTAGTACGCACAGCTTTGATGAGTCGAGACGCGGGACCGCGCCTGTGATGGCGCCTCAAAGCAATGCGTTTGTACTTTGCAGGCGCTTGTTTGTAGAGCTACAGCAAATGGAGAGTTAGAATGAATGTCGTTTTGATGGGATCATTGTAGTTGCACGGTAAGATATCATTGCCATCACTGATCTGGATTCCATATCATCCGCAAGACACCACATAGATAAGTGAGTACGTACTTATGTGAATGCCTCGGAGAGCTTTTGACTGGTTATGTGGCGTGGCGCTGGGGGGAAGGAGAAGGAGGCTGGCAGGATAACGTTAGTTTCACGGTCATCGCGGGGACTCGGTTCAATGTTCATATTTCATCACCGCATCACGATTCACCATCACGGAACAGCTCTTGAGCACCACAAAGCGATTTAAGCGAGGAAAAGGCCTTTCGAGACTCTTCTGAATCGGCCGCTAACAGCGGTGCAGAACTCCACTTTAATGGGCCGCCGAGAGTGAGAGGACAGAACTGCTAGAGGGACTCTGAGGGAGGATAGCATCTCTCTTAGATTGAGCGTCACCAGTTCATGAGGTAGGAATCTAAGAAGATAGGTAAAGAACAAAAAACAGTAACATAGCAGGCAAGGTACGGATACGCGCACGCACACGGGAAGCGAAACGAGGTGATGATATCAAAGACGGGGAGCGTGAGACTCGAATGGAGGAGGAACGAGACCTCTCTTGTTTGGGGACTCGGAAGGGACATAGTGCAGCACTGAGACGAGGCTACAGTATAGCCTCCAGATACGGTGAAGGTGGAAATGTAAGGTGGTGTAAGGTGGAGGTGTGGGGCATCACTGGAGCCTGGCAAATAGCGGGCAGACGGCCAGCTTGAAGGGAGTTCGTTGGAGCTTTGACGATGAGACGAAGAAGCGAAGAAACGAAGAACGTGGAGCAGAGAAGCAGGGATCCAACAGGAAACACTGCGAACAGACAGACTCAAGGGAGTGATGAACGGAGGACGGAGGAACACGTCCTCGGTCGGAGCTTAAATTGGGCGTTCGCACGAAGATTCAAGGGGTCTTATATGCTTGCCTCTCTCACTAATATCGAGCAGGCCCAATAGGCGGGACGCCCGCCGAGTCGAGCTCGCGTCGAAGCAGCCATACTTTGCTTTGCTTTCGCTTCCCTCTAACCCAACGATCCCAACGATACTCCACCAATAACCCATGATATGTCCCCAACTATATGCCCCCGTACGCTTTCACACCACCTCGACCATCTCGTTCGCATAATTTTCCTTCCATGCGTGGATGCTTGCACTAGTCTAAGACGTTTAGACTCTCCTCACGTACGTCTACGCCTCTCTACCCAGACTCCCAGCCTGTTAGCTGATCGATGCGTACACATTTTCGTGCAGACGCTCGCCTCGCCATAGCCACGACTTCGACCTACCGCCTGCATGCTTTCTGGAGGTCGAAGAAGAGAGAAAGGGAGCAGGTTGAAGAGGAGAGGCGCTGTGCGACATCTTTGGGGTTGAGGCCTAGGGCTGAAGTTGCAGTCCTAGTGAAGCGTAGATTCATTGGGAGTTGACCGAACGATGCGACCCAAGCTGAGGAAGGCTATCGGTGCGCATGCACATACACGTTAACGTTGACTTGGACTGACTCACTGGTCCCGCTTTCTATGTTCCCAGCTGCCGAGTTCTTGTCGCCCGATCTGAGGACTGGGGGGATGTTTCGGAGCGAGGAGCGAGGGGTTCTGACGGCGCTATGCATAAGGCTTTGCAGCTGCTACTTCGTTTGGACCTTCGTTTTGAGTACCTGAGTACTTGAGTGCTGTCGAGCCTCGCTTCCTCGTCGTCTTGGAGTTCAAGCTCAAGCGCTCAAGTCTCTAGCCCGGGCCCCGCATTCCGCGTTCAATACTAGCGCGTGATGATACTCTAGCAAGTACCTAGCTCCAGTGACGACGAAGCCAAGGCTGGCGACGGCGCGGCCATTCCTTCACCGGAGCTGGAGCTTCGATGTCTATGCGTCGATGAATATTTGTCAATATTCGCTGAAATTTTGGAAGAGCTCCGCCACCTCATCTGTGCAGAATACTGTATTCGATTCTAATGCTGTGAGGCTATCAACACGACATGATGGCTAGGCTTGTCTCCAAGTATTTCCTCGTTTATTGCTATCGCTGCGTGGTCTTCTTTCTCCTGAGGCTTATTTCCTTATGTCCCTGCCAATGGTGTCGAATCTGGGCGCACCGCCTGATTAGGGTAGCGTAGGATGATTGTTCGAGGAAAAATGTCTGGATGTGCTTGTCGATGTATGTTGTCATTCTGACATCTGATATCTGATTATATCTATTTTCTTTTCCAACGACTTGGATTCCGTTGTGCGTTGCCAGTGATGCGTTCTGCGTGCGTGTTCTCTGCGGGATGTTAGCGGACTGAGCATTCACGCCGTTTGTTTTTTTTCGTTGCTTTGCGGGTTGGGACTTCCTTCAGTGCTTTGCTTCAGTCGGTGACGGTGGTCGAGACTCTTGGATACAGATCGATCTTGGCGATTTCACATATCATGCGACGAGTGATATCAATGCTTTCTTTCCGTTTCATATTGTCCTGTGAGTGTGATGAGTACGTGTTCCGTGGTAATGCTGATGAATATATCCAGTCAATGGCGTTAAGATAAGTACTAGGCAGGATGGATATGGGAAGGTTTATCATCGCAACTACTGTCCGAATGTAGTTCAATGTACAGTCCCGAAGGCAGCAAAGTTTTAAATCTAATCAGGGCATGATATTGTTGAAATGGGTACTGTCAGGGGCGATTTCTTTTGGGAAGTTGAGACCAGAGCACACCTTTCACGGGCTCATTCGAACTTTCACTGGTAATTCAAACGCTCTGACGGTAGTCCTGCCTTGATCAAAGTGGCTTTCAATCTCTCTTTTTTTTGTAAGTACGAAGCAAGACAAATCAAGTGGCGATAGGGCTTTGTAGATGAGAAATTAGAATAAGGACAACAGACTCTTAGTGGTCGGACTCTGCACGTTGAGCAGGTGGGGTACTAGCACAGTGCTATGTGCGGCAACTCGATAGAGATAGGACTATGAAAGAGAATGATTGTTGCTGTCATTTTTTGCTCATCCTATCACGGAGCAAATGACCGCTCGTTCATAGAGCTTTTATATGATTCAAGATGATCATTGTGCCTGGAGATCATTGCATTAGAATCAATTTTATATTCGTATTGATATCTACGCTCAACATTGTTTATTCCGAGATCATTCGTCTGCTGGTGGACATATATAAAACTAAGAGTGCCTGCGTAACATTCAACTGTAACATTATCAGCATGTCGGACTTGAATTCCACCACACTCCATGCAGCCTTGTCGCAATTAGGCGTTACAACAAACATTGAAATAGTGGAACTACGTACAGCCTTGAATGTCACCATTTTCAATGCCATATTGACAGGTGCATTTAGCCTTTCGATTGAATGAATCCTCAATGCTGAATAGCTTGCAGGAGTTTACACCATCATTTACGGTGGGACCATATATGCTTACTGTAGGTTCTTGTATTTTTTTTGCCACGACAAATCTATTTAACGGATACCTTTTCAGTTGCAAGAACTTCGCCGTCTACGCGTTACATTGTCCCAGCAGCGGTTACAATTCTATTCTTGAGCCACATAGCACTATTCGGCGTTCAGTGGTATTCGACAAAAGTGCAATTTATTGACGACGGAGAGAATCGAGATTCGGCCTTCCTGGCTTTCTATGATCCTCCTTCGCAGCTTGTGATCGCACAAAATCTTTTGAGTTCTGTCATTCTCGTGCTTGGTGATGGATTACTCGTGAGTGTCGATCTATATTACTGAGAGATTTTTATACTTCATGGAGGAATTTATGAACAGATATGGCGGTGCTTCAATGCATGGAATTGTTCTTTGCGCGTTGTATCAATTCCAGTTTTCCTTGTCATCTCAGAAACAGGTCAGCAATTTGGATTGATTAACTCACTGGTTACAATCTGATACCATTCTTAATTTAAAGCACTGTTATTAACTCAAATTATACGGTGTTCTAACGTCCGGGGACAAGAAGAAGCCGACACATGTAACGAATTATTTGGTGCAGCGCTTATAACAGCAGCTTGCACAACCATTCTCACAACAACCCTGATTGCGTATAGAATTCATTCATTTCTCAAGCAGAAAGCTATTTCATCAAGAAAATTCAGGCATATCCTTGATATTGTAGTGCAATCCGGCGCAGCCTACTCGCTCACGCTACTAGCCAATGGAATATCGGTCGCAGTAGGCAATGGTAGTACGATCCTGAATTTGCAAATATTCAATGCCAGTGTATGGACGCAAAGCCTTGTGTTCCCTATTGCGGTACGCGAGGAGCTTCCTCTCCAAGTTTCTAGCTAAATAATACTTATACAGGGAATATCAGCAACCCTGGTGGTCGCCCGTGTCGCTACGCTTGATAATGACACCAACCCCGGGACCTCGGAGCACTTATCTGGCCTTCAATTTCGGCCGCGATCCGCAACCCGTACTGGTACAGATGCCCAGGTGACTGTAGATATTTCAGCCCACGAAGCTGTCGCAGGAGTTTTAGTAGGGGAAGGAGAACATGTTCACGGTAGGTTCGGTCACTGAAATTGAGATGATTAGGATGACTTATATCCATTCGTGTCAAGCATCCAACTCGGAGAAAAAAGCCAACGAGGCTGTCTGACCTACTTACCGCACCATCTGGCTTCGAATCTTTGATGCGGTATGAATAGATTCAGGTGGCAATGCAACTTCAAGCTTCAAGCCGCACTCGCCCAAGACGTATGATATAAGGGATATGGTGTAAATTATTGTGAACGCTAGCCGGATGGGTCTGAGATGTCGAGTACATTTGAAGCATTACTAACATTACCCCCCTGGCTCACACCACCAGGTGGTTCATTCGCGAATATCTCCCCACTGGCTGGACCAATCCACTTCAAACTTTGCAAACACATTACTGAGAGCTCCTTAAGCATGATTCTGCAATTGTTTGGAGTGAAATCTCAGCGCAAGTAGGTGGTTCAAGTGGTGGTGGATGTCACGCTTGCCGACGCTAGCCGTGTCGGACATTCAAGCCTTTGGCGCAGGTTATGTAATCCCCATCAACTTCGACGCACTAAGCGGACTTTAAACTGGGCTGTGACTGGTGTGTGACTGCGCCAGGTGGTGGTGTGAGCCAGGGGGGGGGTAATGTTAGTACTAAAACTGTGTAGTAACTACTTGATCAAGGGTCTATATCTATAGCGGTGGCAAAGCCGCCGATCAATGATTCTTATGGACGCCGCCGTCTAGAACACACCTTCAAGTTTAGGCAACCCAACCCGAACAATTCAGGACCGCACGAAGTCTCCCAATTATCTTCCGACACCCGGGGCGGCGCATCCTGTGCAGGAAATCAGGTTCAAGGGATTGACGAACAGGGGACGGGGGAGAGGAGAGGATGTCCACGTCGGAGCTTGAATTTGGTGCGCACGGGCGTTGGACTTTTAAACGATGCGGCGGTTTGCGCGGCTCAACTTAACGCTCGCTTTATCGTCCCCCCCCCCCACCCATTCCCCCATCGCGTCTCCATCCCACATATTGCCTCGGAAGTCTTGCGTCCTCTCTAGCCTGATTTACACTTATCAATCTCACTGTCCGTAAGCTTTGTATCTTTTTACTTCGTTCTGACTTCAATCCATCTGCATAAGACGTACGAAGGATGTTTTTCAAAGCCCCTTCAGCTCTCCCACCCACACCGCGCCCAAGCATTTTGGATCTCCCAGACAATTCCGGTGAAGATTTGTGGTATCTCTATCGCTGAGGTCGGGGAGGCGAAGGCAGCACAGATGCGGCCCTCACCCCCGGCCATTCTTGCAAACCTTCTTTTCAGGCCATTCCTACAGGACTTGACGCGTTTCATGGCGCGTCTGGCATCGCTAGGTGGAAATCAGGGCTCATAGTTGACTCACACGTAATAAGGCAAGTCCTCCATTCCTCTTATTAACTATAGTCATAGCTCATGCGCTCTACACATCATCAGCAGGCTCATTTGTTCCAGCCTCTCTCCCATCCCCTACCTCTTACTGTTCTCTTATCGAATGCCCACCCTGGTGAGGTTCTGCTACGGCAGCGTCGCGCATCACTCAACTGCGTCAATGGATCAATGTCATCAACACCTACTGCGTCATGCCGCCTAGACGCAAGTTGAGTTGTATTTTACATACCTCCCCTCTCCTCGTCATCACTTGCTGTCAATTGTTTAGATACCCACTGTCAATTCTGCTTTCCTTTTGTTATGTCTGTTGTGTCGCTGCTATTTGTTATTCCATCCTTGTTTGTCTGTACTCGCAATGCGCAAGGACCTTTCAAAAGTACTATTTCTGATTAGTGACATATGCCTTTGCGATTAGAGAAGTGCGATTTGGACCAATTCCATTATGGCACCTTGCAGATTTCCGTGAATTTAATTTAAGAGTATGCATAGAGTATTCGTATATGCCTCTATACAAGGCTCTTTGACGCGCCTGGCCCCAGTGCTATATATCTACACAGTCATATCTTTCGCTATAAATAGCCCGGTACGGAGTAACTTTCTCATGGACGTTGTGGGCCAGAGCACACCATTCACTTTCCTGATTTTCAAATCTTCAGAACTCTCCAGATCTCTAGACACCCAAATACAATGGTCCAAGATAGCGTAAACAGCCTCCCAATGACCCCACAGGGACATGTGAGCCGAAATCCCAGCCTCCTCCAGGTAGTCCTGCTCGCTTTCTTCGCCAATGGAGAGCGAGACCAGGCTAGAGATCAGTACGCTGCTATCAGATTCCCTCAGTCGTTCGAGGTGAGTTGCGAAGCACGGATCACATTGAAAAGGAATGGAAAGATTCATGATTCTCAATGTGAACATTTTGTAGGAAGCCATGATATCCATTCGCGACCATCTTGACGAGTACCTGACCCGCAGCCCAGCGGACGACGCACTCGACATCTATGTCCCAATGCTGAACAACCGGAATGAGTGGATATGGGCGAAGAGTGACCAGAAGAACTGGGATTTAGTCATCGATCAGCTTCGACGCACGAAGAGGGCGCTCGGGGTCAGGGAGCGCACAGAGAGGGGCAAAGAGCCAGGATCCCCGGGTACGAGGGGGCGTGTGTATCTTACATGCGGTGTTATGCAAGGGGGAATGAGAATTTTCCCGAATATGCCAGATGAGTTGGCAATTGAACGTCCCACATCTTATCAGGTGCATTTGTTTTGCCTTTGGGTGGTTACAGGTACTTACACTAACGTGTGTTGATGAAGGAGGCGGTTAAGCTAGTGGGGCAGCGAGATGGACACAAGAAGCAGTTTAAAGGTGAGCACGGCTTACCCAGTCGGTAGTGGTTGAGCTGAACTTGTGATTTCGAAGGGCGCGACCCCAGCGCGTTTAAGTTCACGTTTTACACCTTTTTCGACAAGAACTCCACGGGGAATTGGATGGAATTTCCTACAGCGGCGTACGAGGACGAGGTGATCTGGCGCTCTATCGTGCCGAAGCCCAATGAGATACTGGGTTATATGTTGCAAGAGCGTTCCTAACGTGAGCGAGTTTCGTAGATCTCATCGATTCCGCATTTCGCGATAATGTTCACTGTGTTCTCAGTGCTAAAGAATCTGTCTTTTTTCATTATACATCTTCCTACCTCGTCCGTTGATGCAAACCGCTCTGAAGTCCCAAATTCAAATGCTCATTGACACTGTCTTTTTTCCGACTTTTGACAACGAGGAAATGTAAAGATTCTTTATATATACATCTGCCCCTTCCGCCCACTTGACGTCCACAACGATTCAAGAATTGTCCCCATGCGAAGGCCCATATCGCCTTTTGCTAGCTTAGTTTTTAATCAAATGCACTGGCTTGATAGAAGCGACGCGCTTGGTCGTCAACGTTAATATACACCCGATGCACAAGCAATGCAAAGTTACCAGTGGCGCATCGGTGGCACAAATTAGGCTTGGCCCTATTTAACGACCAGCTTCAAAATTACATCTCTATCCCTCTCCCCAACTCCACTTAGCATCCCCTGCCAAAAGCAATTGTAAGCTCATCCGTTGTCGTCTCCTCCCTGATGCGTTAATAATCCCTCATCTGCATCTGCATCAACCTCTACCAGACAGTCCGTACCCACACTCAACCCAACTCCATCATCTAGCTCTAACCCTTCAATCCAAACTCAACTACAGTCCAACTAAGAAATGACTCCCAACGCCCCACGCACACACTACATCCCACTCTCCGAAGAGTTCCCCGAAGACCAGGACTACCTCAAAAAGGCGCTGTATCCGGAGCGGGAACTGGAGGCGCCTGCGCACGGCAACTACCTCGGCCTGCTGGGCCTGCTCTTGGACGGGGCAACATCGCCTTTCGTTGAGAGGTTCAAGAAGCTGACGGCGAAAGCTTGGAATCAGTGATGTGGGTGTATATTAGCTTGCAGTGGCGAGGCGCCTGATGAGGGTCCCTCGCAGCCCCACCCTTGTAATTTTCAATCAACCAATCCAAAAAAGTGCCACTGTATTTCAAATCTATTAAATAGATGCCTGACTTCTATCATAATATTGTTTTGATCAAGCAGTTGTAAATTGCAACATCGAGCAAGCATTCTACCGCGAACGCATCATAAAACTGAACATTATACGATTAATTGATAGTAGAGTACGCGTCAATAGTAAGAAGAATAGGTACTCGAGTAACGGATATACGTGCAGGCTCTAAGTAGTCTAGCAAAGCGATTATATACATGTTAAGAGCAAGCCTTTGGGAATAAAGTTGATCTACTTTAAGGAAGCAGTGTAGTGGCGTAGCGTAGCGGATAGTATGTATGATAGAGATCGATCAAGAACAGGAAACGCGATATGAAAATATGGTACAATGCATGGAAAACAAGGTTCCAAAAAAAAGCTGGAAAACTCGACGGCAAAACGGAGAAAAAAGGAGACAGACCACACCGCCTAGCCCTTCCTGGCCTTTTTCCTGGCGCTTCCCTCTTCCTTACTACCTCCTTCCCTACCCCCAGCCTCAGACCTACCGGCCCCACTCCCACCAGGTACCGGTCCCCTCCTCATCTCCATCTCAACAGCCGCCATCGCCCGCCCCAAATCCCTCTCCGCCTCAAGCGCCAAAGCCTGCGCCCGCGTCGCCTCCTCCCTTCTCCTCTTCGCTGCCTTGCGCTCATGGTGCTCCTCACGGCGCGCGGCGAGGAGGGCCGCCTCGTGCGCGCGGCGGTGGCATTCGTCTTGAGCTCGACGGTGGCGCTCTTCCATGTCAGCGATAGCAGCAACACGCTGCCTGCCTTGCGCGAGGATGTGGCGCTGTGCTGGCACTGCCTGCGCCTGGGCTTCCTGTTGTGCCCTCACTTGCGCCCTCATCTGCTGAACCTGTGCATCCAGTGCTTCCGCCTGCGCGCGCGCGTGTGCCAAGAGGCCGGGGAAGTACGGCGCCTGAACATTAGCCTGCGCTGGTACCAGTGCTTGGGCTTGGGCGGGTGCTGGAGCAGGGGGTTGAACTTGAACTTGAGGAGCCGCTTGGCCTCTGACTCTCGCTCGGGCCGCTCGAGGTGCCGCGACGGGAAGAGGTGCAATAGCAGGTGCGGCGGCGGCTTGCGCTCTGGCACGAGGTGGTCGGGGCTGCGCGATGGGAAGTGGAGCGAGAGCTGGTGCGGGTGCGGGTATAGGCGCGGCGGGGAAGTAGACGACTTGCTCCCTCGCTGGAGGGGCGGGGCGGCGTCTTGGTGCTTGCGCAGCAGCTGCTTGGACTACTTGGGCAGCTTGAGCATTAACAGCTCGTGCAGCTCGTGCAGCTCGTCTGGCTTGTCTCCCCGCCCCACCCGCTGCACCCGCTGCACCCGCAGGAGGAATGGGGGCAGCAGCAGCAGCGGCGGCGGCGGCCCCGCCGTTAGCGGCCATACCACCAACAAGGGCAATCCCACCACCACGAGCCCCAGCCGGCCCCGGATAGACATATCGCGCCTCATAGTTATACACCACCCGCTCCTCGCCCAGAGGTAACGCCGCCCAGTCCTCCTCAGCCATATCCTCCCAGTGCTCGTCCTCCTCAAAGTGCCCACGCCCGTGCAGCGCCTCGTTTCGGTGGTGGTTGAGGTGGTCGACGTGGGCGAGGTTGCGGTGGTGGTCAAGAGGGTTATACGGTATCGCGCCTGGGTGCGGGTAGGGCATCCCCCCTCCCGCGCCTGCGCCGAATACATCCCATGGACCACCACCTAGACCACCAAATACCCCAGCGCCCTGCCTCGCAATCGCTGGCTGGGCCGGAGGCATAGGCACCTTGGGCACCTCGACTCTGATTTTCTCCTCGTCGAGCTCGGGGTTGGCCTCGCGTACAGCGCGCGTGGCGGCTTCGGCGGCGGCGCGCACGTCGTCTGCGTGTCGTTTCTCGACTTCGTCCCAGAGGAGACACTTTTTGTTCGTCGAGCTCGAGGCTGCTGCAGGTTGGTTTGGATGGTTCTGCGGAAGGAGTGTTAGTGGATCTGGCGGTATGCGATGGAGAAAGAGGAGCAAAATAGAGGTAAGGCCAGGAGAGGAAGGGCACAGATGAAAGGAGAGGAAAGAAAAAAACGTACCTGGTTGAAGTGCTCGTATCCAGTAATGGCCTTACGACACACGTAGCAGGAGAGCGTACGACAATTGGGACATGTCATTTTGTTGCACTGTAATCAACGTGCATCAGCGCACATATCAACGAAGGAAGCAAGAGCGAAAGAAAAACATAGAGATGGAAGAACGCACCCCATGTTCCTTGATGAACGCCTTCTTGCACTTGGGACAGTTCCTCATCAACGCAGCAGCTAGAACGCACATCAACATCATACTAAAATTCAGACGCAAAAAAAGAAACCACTCACTCATCGCCTCCTCGATCCTATGCCTCCCATCCAAATTCTTATCCGCCTCAAACTCCTCACAGCTCTTCGGCAAGTGGTCCTTCTTCTTACAAGTCCTACAACTCACCGCCCCGCACCGCTCGACATTCCCACACCTAAACAGCTTCTCCTCGCCGCCGACCTCCATCACGCACTGCCAGTCGCAGAAGGGGCACGCCTCGAGCCCCTCGAGGCCTGCGGCTTCGACGGCCTTGGTCGCGAGCACGCGCTCGTAGAACTCCATGAGCTTTTCGGGGAGGGCGCGCGAGAGCTCGGAGGCGGGGAAGGGGAGTGCGCAACCGGAGGAGTGCATGCAGACGAGGGAGGCGTTGGAGGCGGCGAGTTGGTTTGAGGCGTAGGTCTTGACGCAAGTGATGCAGAATAGGTGCGCTTCGGGGCACTGGACCATTTGTGTCTTTATCAACGGCATCAGTAATGCATTTCCCTACACCCAACCAACGAGAAAAAACTCACGAAAGAATACTCGCAAAAACAGCACTGGCACTCGATGTCTCCTTCCTCCTCCTCTTCCTCCACCACTTGAACCTCCGCCTCCCTCGCCTTGCCCTTGCCCTTATCAACCCCCTCCTCCCCATCCCCACCCCCAAACCGTCCCTCAACCCACCTCCTCTCATCCTCCAACACCTGATCCCTGCGCCCCGCAAGCAACGCCTCCCGTCTCCTCCTATCAAACCGCGTCTTATTAGGCGCCCAGCCCGGATCCCACTCCGCGCCTTTCAAAAAGCCTTGGGCGTCAGCACCTGGGTGCGGCGCGCGCGGATGGCCTGGGGCGGGCCGGCGCCAGGACGCCCAGGCGACGTCTGGGGGGAAGGCGCCGGTGGATAGGTAGATGTAGGCGGGCGCGTAGTGCTGGTTGTGCGATGTTAGGACGCGCCGGAGGTGCGATTTGGGGGTGTAGGGGAAGGCGCATTGGAGGTGGATCTAGTATATGCGCGTCAATGTTAGAAAACGTAAAGTGAAAGGAAGAGAAAACGTACGAGCGCCATAGACACATAATGCGCGCCTCCCTCAAACGGCCTATCGATCCTCTCATAATCCACCTTCGTGCGCTTCGCCGCGCCTTGACCATCCGCATCCTCAAGAGCACGTCCTTTGCCTTTTCCAGCTCCGTCTTTGTCTTTATTCCCAACGGGCCGAGGCTCCTTCGGCCACTCCCCCCCACCCTCCACGAGCGCCTCTATGACCCTCGCCCCCGTATCGGCGCCCGCGCCTGCATCCATGAATTCGCGGACGCGCCGCGCGAGGTAGGCGCGCTCGATATCGGGGAAGACTTGCAAGACTTGAGCGGTCGCGGTCGCTATCAAACCTTCTACGCCATCAGGCGGCGCTTGGGCTGGTTCTGCAGGCTCCGGTGCTGGTGCAGGCGGTGCCGGTCCTGCAGCCGCGTTAACTTGGGGTGCGGCCGCGTTGACCTCCACCGGCGCCTGCGCTGGCGCTTGGACCGGCGCCTGAACACCCGCCCCCGGAATCTCCAACCGCCCCTCCACCAGCGCGCCCAACACCCTCTCACCCGTCTCCGCCCCAAAGAGCGCCACATTCGCGCGCACGACGCGCTCGACGTAGGCCATGTCGAGCGTGGGGAGGACCTCGCGGATTTGGGCGAGGGCGAGGGCTGTGTCGGCATCGATTTCGGCTTGGGGATTTGGAACAGGAGGAAGAAGAGGTTGGGCGGCAATGTTGAGGGCTGCGGGTTGGACGGGCGGAGCGACAGGGGCGGGTTGAACGGCAGGGGCAGGTTGAACGGCAGGGGCAGGTTGAACGGCAGGAGCAGGTTGCAGCAGAGGGGCGGCGGGCGCGGGTGGTGCTGGTCGGGTCGCACGTGGGAAGACTAACTGCAGAAGATGAGGCTGAGCAGCGAGTGGTGCAGGCGCATGTGGGTGGATCAATCGCGCTAAGGGCTGAGCAGCGGGTTGAGGAAGAGCTGCAGCGCCAGCGCCTTCGGGTGGGTATATTTGTTGATAGAGGGGGCCAGGTTGAACGGGTGCGGCGGGTGGTTGAACTTCCTGAACCTGCTGAGCCACCTGAATGGGTTGAATGGGAGCCCCAGCGAGAGGATGTTCGCCGTTGCCGTCACCAGCGGGTGGGTAGAAGAACTGCAGAAGACGGCCAGCGGCCGGGGGGAGCTCATCGAGTTGGAAGGGGCGCATCGCTGGCGGACCTGGAGCAGCGACGTTGGCGTTGAGGCTGGCGTTGGCGTTGGGGATGGCGGCGGGGATGAGTTGGAGTGGCACAGGCCCAAGCGCGTTCGGAGGGTCTTTAAGGGCGTCTTCTTTGGGCGCGTCCTCGTTTTTGGGAGTGGCACCGGCCGCTTTGTCTCCGTTTCCTATATCGGCGTCCTCTGTATCTTGCTCTCCGTCTTTCCCTTTGTCTCCTTCTCCACCCCGCTCTCCGAATGCACGCGCCTTCCCGATCGCATCCAACTCGGCCAATAAACGCGGGGTGTGCGTCCTCGCCCTAGCGCCTGAGGGGCCGGCGGTGGCGCCGAACGTGGGCGCTGCGCGAGCTGGGGTGGCGTACGCAGGCGGAGGCTTCGAGGGCGTCTGGGAGGGCGTGTGTTGTTGGTGTTTATATGGCGCGAGGAAGGCGCGCGGTTGGGAGTGGGGGAGGCGCGAGGGGCCTGCGAGAGCAGGCGTTTGAGCGGGGGTTTGAGAGCGGGGTGTTTGACGTTGACTTGCGGGTTTCGGTGCAGGTGTAACTCTGGGAACAGAAGTCGAAGTGGACGTGGAGGACTTCTGGCTCTGTCCCTGCCCTTGACTAGCCATGAACTCCTCGTCGAACGGGAAGCGCTTGGCGGCGAAGATGGGGTCGTAGTCGACGAGCTCGACTTCGTCGTCCGAGTCGTCGGCGTCGTCGGTCGCTACGGATTCGGGCTTCGTGGCGGTCTTGGCGGCAACGAGCACCACCTCGTCGATATCGTCCACATACTCCTCCGTCTCCACCTCTATTTCCATTTGCTCTATCTTCGCATTCGCCATCGCCTTCTCCTCAACGCCAAGGTCCAACACGCGCGTCCTAGAGCTAGAGCCAGAACCGGACTCGACAGTGACAGCCCTCTCCTTGCCCTTCCCCTGAGAGAATGTCAGAGCTTGCGAGGATTTGGGCGTGAGAGGAGGCGCCAAGCGCGCAGGCGGTTCCGAGTCCGAGTCAGAGTCGCTGATCTCGATGACGGGGTAGAGTGTTTTTTGTTTGCCTTTTGCGTTCGTGCTGGCATGCGTGCTGGCACGAGTCGCGTTTACGTTTTTGCTGTTGATGTTCTTCGCGTCCGTATTCGGGTGCGCCCTCGGATTCGCGGTGGTTGAGTTAGTCGCGTCGGTAGGATGGGTGATGGGCGTTGTTCGGCTCCCTTTCACCGACGTGGACGTGGACGTTGACGCGCCCAAGGACACACGTGGAGGGGAGGCGGGGCCCTGCGAACGCGTCCTCCTCTGAGTCTTGGGCGTGGGCAGGGCTGCGAGCTGCTGCGAGCTGGTCTTTTGCTGCGCATGTGAGTTGGGCTTCTGCTGCGCGGTGGAGGGGGGTTTGGACCCCGAAGCGCCCGAAAGCGCCGAAGTTGATGGGGCAAGGGCACGTTCGGGTGTGGGTACTGGCTCAGGGGAGGACGGCGACGAGGACGAGGACTCGATCTCGATGATGCTCGTCGTGCGCGCGAGCGGCCTTTTGGGGGTGGCCATAGCCTCACCTCAGTTGGCGAGGTGGTGGACGCGAGGCACGAAGCGCTAAGCAGCGGGTGGGTCGTCGGGCGTCTTCACGACGCGTATATCTGCTAGAAAGTAGTTGATAGAGGTGTTTAGAGGCAAGGTGAGGAGAAAGCAACGCGAAACTAACCAAGCACTTGATAGACAATGGTGGAGAGTCGAAACAAAGGAGGGCGCGTGTTGGGTTTGCTGGGCTTGTTTGGCTGGGGCTTGGTCACCAAATACAGTGGTTGACGGGCCGGGTCTCGACCATGGGCGCCAATGCGGGCGTCAATTCGAGTAGATAAGGACGAAGATATTCTCTCGAGCTATCTACGAGTGAATCACGGCGAATAATCATTTACCACGAATTTGTATCAAGATTTTGCTATGCATACCTTGATGGTTGGAGGGAGGCTACGAAGTAAATTACATGACAAATTCTACTGCAGTTAAATATTCGCGCCCGACGCGCCTGGTGGTAACATTGATCACATAGTAGTCTAGAATTAGGCCGGTGACCGACCCCTCTAAAAGAGGAAGTCGACCTACGGAGGAATCCTCGATAGAGGGGCCGGTCCAACTGAGTTTGAATTACTGGTGAATTGTAAACGCTCCACTTTTGACAGCGGCCATCATCGGCATCACAGTTTAATTACTCGTTATGGGAGCGACTCTGCGCGCGACGAGGCGCACAAGTGCGCACCCTCACGTAGACGCACGCGCCCCATACCTCTGCAGTCGCGCAAACTATCAAGCATACGCATAGAGCTCTGGCATGATTGGACATATATTCTGTATAAGATTTTCTCACTATATGCGATAAAATTAGCGCAATACAGACGATATATACCCGTGGATGATTTGTGTACTGTGCTTCGCGTATGTCTATACGACGGAGGTTTTGAGCCCCTAGAAGCATGTTTCTAAGTCTCAAGAATATTTTGCGACTCATTTAAGGGCGCTATACTCCCACTAGTTATATGGAAGGGATACATTAACGGAGTGCGCGCATCCCTGCCGCACGAGCGTCTCTTCGGCCAGAGAGTCGGTCCCATAACGGGCAATTAAAGGAGATGCCGGTGATGGCCGTGGAGCATTTACAATTCACCATGAAAAATCGGCCAAAAATACCAGGCCCTCTATCGAGGATTCCTCCGGAGGTCGACTTCCTCTTTTAGAGGCCTGGTCACGAGGCTAGTCTAGAATTCGGAAAGTGAGATTAACGCAGGGCGGAAACGTGGAACGAAAGAAGTTGTCGATGGAACGCACCTGTACGCGGAACACAGATCTCAGTGGGAACAGAGATACGAGGTTTGGTTCCTTTGCGACCAAGATGGATAGGACAATTTTCATACTCCAACGAAAAGAAACTGCTCCTCAGGCCTCAGGCCTCATCAATCATCCAGCATCGTCCTCATTCTTCCCGTCTCAAGCTCAATCACCACCACCGGCGTCTCCTTCCTTCCTACAAATACCTTCCTGCCATGTCCTCCCACACAAGCGAACCCACCATTGAAAACGGGAAGCGCTGGAGAGGACCCGAGGGCGACGTGAGCGTGTAGATGTCGCCCGACTGGGGCTCGATAATGTACGTCTTCGCCCCTCCATCTTCACCCTCATCTCCGTCCGTGTCCTTGATAAGGTCCGGCTCGTGTTCTGGGTATCACAAACGGCGATAAAAACGATGGCTCAGGGACGCTGGACGCTGGTGGTGATACTAGCGAACGCGGCCATGGATCAAAGCATTTTCCCGCTCGTTCGGTTTCGCATGGAACTTCCCATCTATCGACACGACTATTATGTTGTCTAGAAGCTCGTAGTCGTCAAAGAGGTTAACGTTTGGAACGCCAGTCGGGGGAGGAGGCGAGACAGCTGGATATTGGGTGTTTGCACCGTCTGAGCGCTGGCTTGTTGACGGATGACTCACTACGAAGGCCGATAAAATAGCAAGCAACGCTGTGGGATGGAGAAGCGGTGGCATCAAGAAATGGTCAACGTATTTCGTAGAGCACATTATCAGGGCAGCGAAGGCATGCAACTGGAAAAGTACACGTCGGCTACACGTCAGCGCACACTCGAGTATTTAAATACTTCCACATTTTATAGCTTTCGCTGTTTTTGATTGTCAATGAGATAGATGATCATCAGACAATGTTTATGCCCTTCTTCGCTGTGGGATAAAAACAGAATTATCTTTTTTGATTGAATGTATGGTTGATTGAAGGTAACCACTGACCGCGACAGTAATTGTGTTGAACACGTTTATGTCCCTGCTTTGGCCTTGTATTATAATAGTACCCTGATTACAGCAGTAACATGCCTTGCTCACAAATGTCGATTCTTTTCCCTGAAAATTCTGACTCGCCTGTATTCCTCGACATGCGACCCACATAGAAGGAAACGTGAATGCTCTGATGCACGATGATTGATTTTGACGAATCCCTTTCCCCTACGTACTACACCTCTAGACGAGCTCCAACTTCCCTGCACTTGACGTATGTGCTCAAGTAAATGGTCGGCGGATCCTGAGCCAAGTCTCTGGTCCACCGCACATAGCGAATTTGTGTGGCGGTGATCAAGTCCTGGGCGATGTCGACGGATTGCAGGTTAGGACAACAGGAAAACATCTCTCCTACAAGAGCATTTCGTGTATTTATGTCGGGAGGAATTATGGGAAGCCTGCTTGCGATGTGATTGAAGGAAAGGACGAGTTCTCGCAGCGACTCGAGGCGCTGAAGAAGGGCTAGTTCCTATCATTCAGTGAATAATTAATGACAGTTTATGTTCACCGCAACAGACAAATGCTTACCCCAACGAAGACATCCACGAGCTCTAACCTTTCGAGGCGATTCAAGTAGTCGATGATGACTCCAAGGTGCGGACGCTGGAACAGGAATCCAAGCGAGAGCGACTTGAGATGTCGTAAGGATTCCCCAAGCAATCCCATATCCCGACTACCCGTCCCGAGAGTGCCCTCTAGCATGGCAGGAACCCAGGCAACACTTTGAACGCATCTAGTCGGCAACAGCGCATCGAGCGTCACCCGATTCCCAGCCAGCACCTCGAGATGCGGACAGCATGCTACGGGAAAGGAAGTACCGCGCCGCGCCTGAAGATACAAATACCTGAGCTGATCTTGCTGTGCGAGAAACGTCGCCATGTCTTGACCTTCATCGCGGTTCATCCAGTGTAATACTTCCAGCTTGAACGTCGTGTGCAGAAGGAGTTCCGCAGAGGCGTCGCCGCTGAATGTGCGAAAGTGAAGGACTTTCAAGCCGGTCATGAGCGGGAGCGCTTGACGCGTGAGATTCCATATGGTTCCTTCACGATGACGGACGATGTCGAGGCTGTGATACTGATTTTGCCACCAGTAAGGTATAAGTATATCCATCAAACATGCTTGAGCTTAGCGACAATGCAGCCAGAAATTTTCACCAGAAACGTAAGAAGGATACCAATACAGAAACGATAGGAAACTCGAATTCATAAAAAAGGAAGAAGACGTTTAGCGAGAGCTAGGAATATAGCAAAATTAATGACTACAATCTGCTGTAGGCTCATTGTTTAGAGTGGAGAGTAAACCCAATACTTGCCCTGCTTACGGGACTACGGTGAGCCATCTTCTTCAGAGATACACACATCCGCTGGAGAATCAACCCATAAAGGTCATATTGGAATGCCCGCTTGCGTCGGCGAGGAATTAGTAGAACTTCAATTCACATGATTCTGGGCCGTAAGCTTCAAGCTTGAAGAGTAGTGTCATTGAGAAACAAACACGAGGACTCTAAGAAAGAGGCACAAAGTACGGTATTAATTCAGTACATTGCATCTGGCCAAAGTCACAGATAAATCGATCATGCCTCATTTTAGTAGTCGACCCGCGTTGATGGGTGAGTGCATTACGGTTTATTCGTTGAATAAGTACTTCTCTGGAATGCTACCAACGACGAGGATTTGGCAGTAACTCTTATTGCATCGAAATGAAATCAAACATGCGGTCGGTATGAATAGCGGAGATACTTCAGCTGGTGACTATCTCCGCATCAAGCATTGTCCTCAGTTGTCATCTTCGACTGTTATCACTGCGAGTTTTGAAAAGAGAGGGGTTATAATATTGAACAGGGCAGTACTCGAGTACATCATTTACAGCCCAATTTACGACGAAGAAAGCAAGTTGTAAGCACGTGAAAGCTACACAGAATATAACTGGAATAGATAAACAAGACAAGCAAGTATAGAATAACAACAAACAAGTGGTATAGTGCTGATAGCAATTGAAAGCATAGACAGAGCTAGGTAGAAGAAGGACAAACTATCAGGGGGGAGAGGCAATACGAGTGCGTAGCTGGTGAGAGCGGAGTGCCGAGGCACAGAGGATGTTGTTGACATTGTTAATCTGTTTAATCTGCATTTGTGGATGAGTTTGAGCGGTCGGCGACACCACAGGTCCACAGCACGCAAATCCCACGAGTTGACATGACAAAGTTAGAGAAAGTCGATGACGGAAGGAAGGATGTGCTTGCTGATGGATATTGACTGTGTCAGCTGAAGTTAACAGTGGAGAGGGGGGCTCACATTCTAATATGAAGCTGAAGACCACCCAGCCAGTGAGGCGAGGCGCTCCATAAATCGCGACAAATCTTGCAAAAACGGCCGAAAAATCAGGTTCGCCGGAATGGGCGGTGGCGAGCGCAGCGACTGAGCTGCTCTAGCTTCTCGGACTTCAGAAATCCTGAGGAACTTGTTGTCATCTCCGTCGTTGTCTGGGAGGTCCAGAATAGCTGGGCGGGGAGTGGGGGGAAGGTTGGACGGGGCTTTGAAGAACATAATCTACACTTGCGAATTGACTTCGGTCAGAAAGGGAAGAACAAAGTGAGGAAACACCAAGCTTACAGAAGATTTGCCTTGTACGCGTCAAGAAATATCCTGGGGAGGGTCGAAGACGTGCAAGGGAATATAAGGGATGGAGACGAGATGGGGGGGGAAACGATGAAGTCTCCCGTTAAGTCGTTGAATCGCGCTTCTTTTCAAAGTCAGCTTTACCCCAACGGGTATGTCCCATCTTGGATGTCTTCAGGATCCAAACCCCCAACTTCCCACGAATTTTACACCAATCCGTTGTCTATGGAGGTATGATTGTAATAGGCACGTCCGTCGGTCTGGCCGAGGCGGGTGATTGAAAGTAATCAAGCACTTTCTGTCTCCCCCAAATCGAGTCTTCGCAATGCTTTCACCGCGCCGTATTGGCCAACGCGTACTTATCATGGCGGCTGGAGGCATAAACCAGGCATCTCGGTGCACTTCTTTGACCTGACTGTGCTTGCGGATAATCTGGTCGGATGTGTGCGCCACGCAAAAGGGGATATCTTGTAGGCTGAGCCATCCCGTTGTTGCTGGCCGCCTGACCAGAACCCTCGTTTTCTTACCGCCTGCCAGTGGATGTATTGTGAATTTAATTTCGCTAGCTGACGCTCCTTATCAGGACAACACTGATGTCATTGGTGGGCGAGAGGCCACACGAATGCGTGGTGATTCTGCGCGGTGTTCGGGCTCGCGTATGATTGGGCTCGAGAAATATTCTCGGCCATGTATTCGAAAGTCTAATGGTAAATCAGGGTCGGGTGGATATTAGTTTAGGCTTGAGGCCTGAGGGTGCATTTGAACGGAAGGGAAGCAGATCCTTCTTCGGATGCCGTGTCTGCGTGTGCGCCTCACAGCCACTTCGGCCAGCTTAAATCTCTACCTGCACGCAACACAACCATCTCGCCAAGACGGTAGGAACCACCTCGAATGACCTACTCTCCCACTGCGGGTAAATCCCCCATTGTAGGATCACCCTAAATCGATGGAAGATCGATAAACAGTTGCGCTTGAATCGTGCACATGAACGCCGATGTGGGAAGGCTTGTGATAGGCGAGCGCTTTATGTGAGAAAGGGTGTCTCGAGCGGGAATCAAGATGAGTGTTTGGGTCGCCGTGTCATTACCTGCCATTACGCGTTCAGCTCGGACGGTTCGTCCTTACTACGCCAAAGGTGGCAGATCCACTTGGGATCTGGGGCTGATATGGAGAATTCAGTTGGACAGAAGCATCTGGCTCGACGATGGGGGCTCGACGAGGACGCGGACTCGTCGAATTTTTGGAGATTCGAAAAACGCGCACGCGTCTGACAATGCGCTTTGTCGTTGTCTCCCCCGGTGGAGCGGCTATGATAACAGGTGTGGACGCCATTGACACTCGACACGTGTGTCCAGTATAGAGAGCCGTGCTCGTCGTACACCATAGATCAAACTATAGATTGCGGTAACACACATTTGCCCTTTGTCGTCGTTCCCACTCATGAGCGCGTCCAAATACCAACTCAACCAAGGCGCGGACAAGGCGCGGACAAACTATTGCATGATGCAAGTAAAGCACCTTGTAATACAAAGGACACGCTCGTCGTACAACGTGTATCAGTGCACCAAAGATAATCTCCACCGCCAAGTTCCGGTCGAAGAGATCTCTCAAATCTCAACTCAAAAACAGATTACTATTTGCGTACATCCTCTAGCTACCAGATAACGATACGAATACATTAGATCTTGTAGTCAATCTATCTACGGGGCTACCCATAGGCCTGTCCGTACCATACGGACATGAAGACTTCCCCCGAACATTCATAAAGGTTTGTGGGCGCCAATGATGGGAAGAAGTTCTATTAAAAACCACAGGTCAGATGGTATGGATCCGTGGCGTGGTGATTGATAACTCACCCAGAGGCGTTCGCAGGCGTGTTATATAGCTGCGCAAAGGCAAGGCGTGTGTTATATAGGCAGCGCAGATGACTGAGGTTCGCTATCACGGTTGATCCGGGCGTTGATAGCAGATGTCTTTGACGTTGTAAAGTATGATATTCGGGGTATACCTACCAGTGCGAAGGGAGCCTGGATACTGCCATGTCCAACAGGAGTGCGATAACTAGCTACGCCATGGGGCTGCTGATTGAGACACGGAGGAAGGGAGCGGTCGCCAGAGACAACGCATGCCAATACGCAGGGGATGGGCGGCCACAGAGTTCATTAGTGAGATACGTCCCTCGTACGAGATGAAAGGCCGCTCGCGGTCAGTACCTCCCTCGAAGGGTTTTGAATTACAATCGATCTTCATGTAGAGGTAGTCATGATTATCCGCTAGAGCTTATTGGTTGCAGCTGCATTTAGACGCGTATTCAGATTCTCTTCGTATTCCAGGGTTATAATACACAGAGGTGCGAGTGGTGGAGGAGATACATACAGGGACGCGAGAGTATAGATTTGGAACGGATTCAGAGCTCGCGTAGCGTATACGTCCAATGAACGCAGAGAATTTCGTCATCATCGTGTCGTCCCCTCGTCTCCACAACGTCCTTCTCTCCGCCCTCAACGCGCATCTTCGATCCAAATGTCGACGCCGACGCTCGAAGCCAGACCTATCGCTGACGGCGAAGCAAAACCCAGAAGTTGACACAAAAACACGGACGTGGGGGAAGATACCGAAACGAAAATCGTCGCCCACCAAGACCAACTTTCCAATAACCACAACAAGGACCACAGCCTGAACGATGAACACAGACAGATCCAACTCGAGTAGCTCATGAAAGCGCAGCGCGCAGGTCGACGAGATGACGATACGACGACGGACGGTATGGACAGTAATGACGGAGTCGTCAATACGCGTGGCGCCACACTGCTTGGAGAAGAGAGTATTGAGAGGAGTGTAGATCCTTATTCCGGAAGAAGGGAGTCGAAACGAAGCTCATACCGCCAAACTTGAACAAGTATCGCCGAAAACAGCGCACCAGTATCACCGAATAGAGCAGATAGATTCTCGTGGAGCGAATATCTAACGAGCCCTGCAAGAGAAGGAACGGTGGCGTCGGCGCGGAAGTGATGGCACCAACTTCGAAAGCCAAGGAAAAATAAAAAGCAGAGAGTGCCTCAGAAGTCTGAGGGAGACCAAGGGAAAACAACGCAAGGAAAGATAAAGATACCACAGTGCGCGGACAAGAGGAGTGAATGATGCATGACGTCGGAACGCCCACACTGCAAAGTGAAAGTATCAGCTTGGAGGACGGAAAGAGGGCGGAGAGGTAACGAAGTACGTACCAGCGTCTGCTTGGATCCTTTGTTCACATTGCCTACGAGCAACCCTCTCCTCTCCTCTCCTCTCCTCTCCTCTCCTCTCCTCTCCTTTCCTCGTCTTGTCTCTCCTCCTCTCTTCCAGTCTTCAGCATTCCTCAGCATTCCTCAGCACCTCCGTTCGTTCTGAACGCCAGCGCCAGGCAGAGAGTACCAGATAGCCAATGCACCACCAGGCGAGGATAGACGAGGATGGACGGATGGGATGACTACGACTACGAGCACGAGCACGACCAAGCACGACTATGACCACGCCCACGACCACGACCGCGACCAACCACGACCATGACCACGAACACGAGCACGACCACGTACGCGGAGTGAAGGCCGGATGCAGATCCGTATCCGGAGCGAAGGTCGGAGCCGGATGAGGAGTCGGAGTCGAATGCGAAGGTCGGATGTGGATCAGGAAGCGAATGCAGATGCAAGCTCCTGGGCATTGACGATCGAGGGACGCCAGCACACGGAGAGAGTAGAGTATTCCACTCTATAGCGGTGATGCATATGCGTTGGGGTTGAAGCTGCGGATTGACGACCGACGACGTCGACAGGCGACGAGGAAGGCATGGAAGGCGAAGGGGCTCGAGGAAGGCGTGGACGGCGAGAGGAAGACGGCGTTGGCGAGGAAGATGGCGAAGGCGCACGAGGAAGGTGATGGCATTAACGAGGACACGTTGGCGTTGGCGAGGAAGGAGGTGACGCATGTCGATGAAGGGCAGAGGACGATGGACGACGGACAACGGACAACGGACAACGGACGATGGTCGATGGTCGATGGTCGATGGTCGATGGTTGACGGATGATAGAGGACGAAGGCAGTCGGGGACGATGATACTCTGCGCACGTGCGTTGCATCGGGGAACGAGGGACGAGGAGAGCTTGAGGAGGGCGGAGGATCGAAGTGGGAAGGAGGACGTAGGGGGAAGGGGGACGTGGGCTAAGCGTGGGGCCTGGCGGATGCGCATTGCGTTTGTTTGTATGCTTCAGCCCTGAGCAAGTGAGAGCAGCGTTAGCGGGGTACGTTGGCACGATTCATGCGGTAGCCACGCATCAGCACAGTATCGGAAAGGATGGGCATGTCGCGGAGGCTCTCTTAGGTCAAACGGTTATAGGAGAGCGGACGGCTCATACGAGGCGGGGACGGACGCCAGCGTTCACGTCCATGTTTGTGCGATGTTGAGGTGAGGAGGGAGCGGCCAGGCGGGTAAGGGAGCGCTCGCAGGCACGCATGGATTTTTGTCTGCATACATCTATAGATACATAAGATATCGAGTAAGAGCTCAAAAAATAAAGGAAGACTTACGATATGCGTTTGCGATAGTGGGATGCAGGTTATACATTCTTCTTTATTGAGGGTTCTGTCGCCCGCGTTGCGTCTCCGTGCCGCAGAGTGCTGCAAATGTAACACCCGCCGTGCGCGCAGACGGTGATGCGGGAAGCATACCCACGGTTCGACGACATTGGGAATCGACCCACTCCAGTCCAGTGCTAGGACTGTCGCCGCATGTCTTGATGCCAGCTTGCTGCGTGTGCCTTATACCATGCTCTTTCTCTAGTTCATTCAGGGCGGTGACGTGGAAGCGTAATTTAGCGCGAGGAGAGAAAGAGTTGGCGGCGGAGCGCCGTTCGAACCATGGTGGGCATGACAGAGACCAAGGTGGGAGGGATGGTGACACTGTTCAAGAAAAGAGGAATATGCACGATGACAGCTGAGGGAGCTCGAGCAATGCAGAACGCAGCGGGAAGAGCGCAGAATGTAGCTTTGAGGAGTGAATTAGGGAAGAAGAGGCCAGGCTAGGGAGAGAAAACATTAGCTGTTGAATTGAGGGCAATTCCAGCAACGCACCGAGTGGATCTCCCACTGTTGGGTCTTCCCTTCGCGCCTTCGACCGCCTTGTACTGTATATATCGCGGTTCCTATCCAGCTACGTAGACTCGAGCTCTGTCAAAAGTGGATCGGTAGATCATCGATAATGAGATCGCAGTGCACTGTCAGAGGAAGGCGTGGAGGAAGATAGGGTGGGCAGAGGAGGTGCATAGGGGTTGAAGCAGGATGACGGAGAGGGAGAGAGGGAGATGCGCCACGAATGCGCCAAGTTCATTTGAAACTCCGACGTCGAGATGGAAAAACCTCACGCACGTTGTGCACGCGCACGACGTTCTTTCCACCAAATTCATCGCGATGCCATCTACCACCAAGGCGCCAATCGACAACGTCCCCTACGACGTGCTCAGGGAAATATTTATCTACTGCCTTCCAGAAAACCGTCACACGACAATCAACCAAATGTCGAGGTCGCACCAATGCTGTTTGCCAGGTGTGCTCTTCTTGGAGATGCGCGCGCTCACGTCCGCTGCGCTCTGGACGCATCTGTCTTTTTCTGTCACCATATTGGAGGATGAGGATGAGGACCCCGATGAAGTCGATCCGCCTTGGGCATTCTTCAAGGTCGATATCGAATTCGTCAAGTGGTGGAAAACAACATCGGGCCATCCCTCCATATCTTAATTTCACCGCCATACCATATTTGTGCGCGTGACGATCTGGATGAAGAGTATCTTGTGCTAGGGGACTCAGAGTTGGATTTTATCATAAAGTATCTAACTTCGGCGCGATCTCTGTGCTTAGACTACGCCTGGTGGTATCGAATCGGACAGAGGATCGACGCGGGAGATCAGATCGCATTTGCAAATCTGCATACAATCATGGACATCCCTAGAAGTAAAAAATTGTCACCTTTCGATGACCACCCATTCCGATTCCTCGATCGCATGATGCAGCCAAACGGCGAACGAGTCACGGTTCGATTAGTATTTTTCGATTTAGACACACAGTCCCCGTGGTCCCCATATAGATAGCCAGGGTGTAATGTCATCACTTACCACGGCCTGCGTGGGAGTACTCACCACGGAGGCCGTTATCTGGTCTGGAATCCCCGTAATTCTCACGGCGGACAAATAGGTGTCCATTCGCGATTTGATATGTCATGTCCAGTTACCTGTCCAGTCGCACATGTCACGCTTTATTCCACAAATATTGACCTTTGAGTATGAAGCTTGGACCTCTAGCCTTCAGAAAAAATTTGTAAAGCAAAGAAACATATATGCAATGACTCCAAAGCACTTCGAATTCCTGAAGCCACCCTGTATATATTTAAATATATTATTTTTGTGGTAAATTACTGTAGAAAACCTGTGACAGTTAATGTTCTGCTTTTACTGTGTTCCACTTCGAATTATGGCATAAAAAACTTTATATATATTGATATAGCTCTTATAACGTATAAAATAGCTCCTCAAGTTGCATAAATGCAACTGCACTTGTAGTGTGCCTCGTTGTACCACCATATACGTGAAAAGGGGCATGTCACAAAAATGTCACAGACTTCCCAAAAATGGACACCTCACTGGACATGACACATCAAATCGCGAATGGACACCTATTTGTCCGCCGTGTCTCTTTGTGTTTGTGTTCTGAAAAAGTTTTAAAGCTAAATACTTTTTCGGTAAAATATCTACAGTGTATGGCTTGGGACAATGGACTTTTGGCGCGCATTAATGGGCCTCGATGCCGGACATGAAGCCGGTGTCAAGCGGGAGCGTGGAAATGTAAAGGCGTAGCGGCATAGTGACAATTTCTTTATTGGTATCAAAACAGGCCGGAGACGGTACGGGCCCTCCTGGGGCAACGGCGAAGGTGTGAAATATGGGCTATCTAATCATACAGGCGAAGTATCTAAGCGAAATTACTATACGGAGTAGGATCTGATGGGATCGAAAAATACTAATCGAACGGTCCCTCACGGCGAACCCGCTCTGAGGCTGCAGCATCTCTATCTCCTAAAAACCTCATTCACAGTTTTTTCAATTATCCCAACCCACTGGTCGACGCTAACTCATATATATCTAAGGGATGTATCCATCTCCGACTGGATTTGGTTTTCACTCATTTCTATCATTCGCAATCTGAAATGGGGGTGCTTCAAGTTTAGCAATATGCCGCGCTTTGAAGATTCCGATGCATATAGAAGACCTGGCGCATCTCCATTATACTCTCCGAACTAACTACACTTTTCATCCTGACACGCGCCCCCCTCTGGACGCTTTTTACAAATGTTCATCTCCCTGCTTTGCGCACACTCTCCCTGGACGGCTACCCAATTCACTGGGACGATATCACTAGCATTGCCAGCAACCTTTCCATAATGTTCAAGTCAGTACCAAATGTTACGGATTTATCCTGGGTCTTTCCTTTCTTCGTTCCTTTCCCAATAACTCCAACCCTCATCAAATCGCTCAGCTCTCCTCGACGTCATCGACATTGATAAATTGGAGCGACGTACCGCATCTAGTGCATCTGCAACTCGAGCCCCGCGCGACTTCAAATTAACCAATTTCATTCGATATCTATTGCCTGTCGACGAGCTCGGGAATACCGCCAGCCCTGTTCGAACGATTACTTTGAACGCGTATTTCGGGGGGCAGCATGATGATGGGGATATAGAACTCCCTGATTCGGAGCTGATGGCGAAGATGAAGCTGCAAATCGTGGCGGGCCCTGTATCGGCCATTCGGAGGGCGGAAGACACGTGGAAGGGGTGGTGTTCATAAACGCAGGGCTACAAGGTTTTTTTCAGGATGTGTGGTAATACTAGTCTCGGACCAGCTCTTCTTAGCAGTCCCTTTTCGTCGAGCGTCGCAACTAAATCGAGACGCATAAGAGAGGATGGTCCGAGACTATGGTAATACCCTTCGGTTCATTCGTTGGCGCACTACGATCGTTCTTTTTTTTTTTTCACTGACCTACAATCAGCTGTCTTGTCATCGTCGTCCTCGCACTGACATCTACGTACCGTACAGTACCGTACATTTGCCCTACACGCGAGCTTTTGTGTGTCTTCCAATTCGTTCTACTTACGCTACCTTCATTTTTGTAGACTCTCGTAACCACTCATATAGTCGGTCAAAAACAAAAGTTGCAACATAGAACACGAAGCTGCATTATCTCTATCTCCTAAGAACCGAATTCACCTTTCTCTCAATTATCCCAACCCACTGGTCGACGTTAACTCATATATATCTAATGGATGCATCCATCTCCGACTGGAATTGGTTTTCACTCATTTCTATCATTCGCAATCTGCAATGGGGGTACTTCAATTTCAGCGATATGCTTGAAGATTCTGACGCATATAGAAGACCTGGCGCATCTCCCATTATACTCTCCGAACTAACGACACTTTTCATCGTGACATGCGACCCCCTCCAGAAACTTTTTACAAATGTTCATCTCCCTGCTTTGCGCACACTCTCCCTGGATGGCTACCAACCTCACTGGACCAATATCGCTAGCGTTGCCTACAACCGTTCCATAATGTTCAAGTCAGTACCAAACATTACGGATTTATCCCTGGGTCTTTCCTTTCTTCGTTCCTTTCTCTATGACGCCGACCCTCATCGAACCGCTCAGCTCTCCTCGACGTCATCGGCATTGTCAAATTGGAAAGACATACCGCCGCATCTAGTGCATCTGCAACTCGAGCCCGCGCCCGGCTTCCAATTGACCAATTTTATTCGATTTCTATTCTCTGTCGACGAAAACGGGAATACCGCCTGCCCTGTTCGAAAGATTACTTTGAACACGCATTTCAGGGGACAGCATGACGATGGGGATATAGAACTCCCTGATTCGGAGCTGATGGCGAAGATAAAGCTGCAAATTGTAATAGGTCACATGTCTATCAGCCGGAGAGCCGAGGACGCATGGAAGGAGTGGTTTCATTGACCGCAGAGCTACATACAAGTTTTTCTTGAGGACGTGTGGAAATACCCTTTGGTTCATACGTCGTCGATCGTTTCTTTATTTTGCCGCGCATGTATATTTTTTTCACTGACCTTAGGGAGGCGCAACGCCTGCGAACGATTTCGGCCGCTGACTCATCACACAGCCACACATAATCCGCGGAAGCCCTCATCGACCTTTTATTGAAGCCTGCGGAATGAAAATAATTTCTACCTGTCGCAACAAAAGCTTGTAGCGTAGAACTAGAAGTGGACCTTGGGTAAATGCATTTTATTTTGTGTTATCATCTAATTTACTGTTGTCGCGACAATATTCGTGTCGACGACAGGCCTTCAACATAAGCGTTACATAAGCTAATTGACGCGTTTTACCCTCAATTTTGTAAGCGCGAGAACTGTCTTGCTCTGCATTTTGAGTCCTCACTCTGTAGAGATGAATTGCTCAGAAGGGCATTACGCGGGTTTTGTATTAAAAAAATCTCTAAATTTACGTCTGCAGTAGTGATATTCTAATCGGGTGTCTTATGGATGTCTGCTCATATGGTAAAAATTTCGCAATTTTTTTAATACAAAACCTGGAGAATACATTCCCATTCACATCTCTGTTTTAAATAGATTGTGATATGGAGTGTAGCAATCTACAGCTCGTTTATCCTGTTTTCAATTTGGTGAGCAGGCCGCGTAAATAACTACAAACAAAAATAGCTTCGCAGGCGTTGCGCCTCCCCACTGACCTACACTCATCTCTCGTCATCGTCATCCTCGTGCTCACCTACGTACCGTACATTCATCACCGTGTTCTACTGTAGCTCTCCTTTAACTTACAATCTTTACGCACTTACGAGTGCGCTTTCCTCTGCATCAAAATTCTTTCTAAGGACAACAACTCATGCTACATACACCTTCGTAGACTTACTCAATTGCTCTGCTCATGCGATTAGAAAAGGCAGAGGATATTAACATATGTCGAAAATCTATATGCACACCGTACCTCTCTGATGCCTATCCCCCCCTTCAATCTTCTAGGCGACGCCTTCGAAGTACATACCGTTCACTAATCTTTGACGTCCGGCTCGGGACTGGCCTTCGCCTCCTCGTTATTCAGTCCATCCATAGGAGGACAGGCACGTCGAGCGCATGTACTGCGCCTTCCCCGCATGTGCGATAGACGCCAGTGTTCTCCGTAGTGGTAGGTCCTGAACTCGAACAGTCAGGGACCCTTCTCATCGTGCATTGCTGGCAAAGATGTCTATTTCATTGACCTAGAAGCGAAACGTGAGTGATTTGTAGAAAAAAACCCGTTGATAACCAGTGTAGTGGGGCATACACCAGCGTCGTCCAAAGATAACGCCGGCTCACGACACAGTGACTAACTCTACAGCCAAAAAGCATAACTTCCAAATGTCAGAGAAGCGAGGGGGAACAGAGAGCGAACGAACCTGATCCGCGAGTGAGGTACTCATGTTCGAGGATGAACGCGCAGAGGTACCCATCCCATATTTTATCCTCGTAAACGAAGAAAATGGGGAGTTTCCATAGCTTTCTCTGAAAACGCACTATTCAGCATTGCAACGACGAATAAATATATAAGCGGACACACCATGTTGGAAAACCTCACACGCCTGACTTGGAGTTACCGTACCATCACCCTACCGTCGCCAATGTACGCGTCTTCTGGCCCAGCACCAATTTTGACCTGGGCACCTACCACGTCATTTTTCCCGAAAGCAAAGGGCGAAGATGTACATGGAGCCCCCCTTCTGCAGGACATGGAGCTCTCCGATGACGTGCTCGATGCAGCACGCGTGCATGACGGCGAAGGGATGGCAGCAGCCAGCGACAATGCACTCGTTTTTGGTAATTTCCATGCTCGAGAACCGACGAAACCAATTCCTACAGATCATTCCTCTCCCCGCCTCGCCCGCCTCCGCGCATGTCGCTCGAGTTGCATGTTGGGTCCGTACCCATAACCGCTAGGATGGGCGAGGATATAAAGATACGAGCACGACCCACGACTGCGATCATGTATGCGGCCGCGGATTGGTGATGGCGGCGCGAGGAAGGCGATGAAGGATGAAGGCGGCACGAGGAAGGCGGCGAAGGCGAGACGTTGGAGGCGATGAAGGCGGCGGGAGGAAGGCGATGAAGGCGAGACGTTGGAGGCGGCGAAGTACGAAAAACGGGGACGAGGAGAGTATATATATTACACGCTTACATTAGATTGGAGCAACGAGCTCGAGCAGAGGAACGAGGAAGGCGGAAGAGGAAGGCGGAAGAGGAAGGCGAGGGGACGCGTTTGCTTGCCGCGAGGGGTGCGTTCGCAGGATGTGCACTGGAGAGGAGAGGACAGAACGACGTCGGGGATTGACACACTGAAGAGAGCGTAGGGACGGAGGCCCAGGGCTCGCAGGAGAGCGAACGCACGTAGGGAGGAGCGGTTCGATGGGCGAGTGCATACGCGTCCTCGTCCACGTTCATGGGCCAGCCTGACGTCAGGCCTCCGAGTTAAAATCTCAACGGCGACGACCGACTCTCACCCGGCTCTCTCCTCCAGTCGTTCTCCTATGTCCTCCCTCCCTGGTCTGCTCTCTTCTCTTCTCCTCGTCTCTCTTCTCCTCGTCTCCTATCGCCTCGTCTCTCTTCTCCTCGTCTCCTATCGTCCTCTATCAGCGCATCCTATCGTCCTCGATCAGCGCATCCGACCGTCCATGCAGGGCGGCACGACCACGACACCCAGATCCGGGGTGGAGTTGCGCAGCGACTTGAAGGGCAGCCAAGAGCACTAGAGCGGATAGGCAACCCGCGATGCGTCACTCCCCGAGGATAGAGAGATATAAGCACGAGCCTGAGCATGACCACACCCACGACAGCGTACACGGAGCCGGATGACGGACTCCTTGGCGTTGACGGGCGCCAGCACGCGGAGTGTATTCCACTCTATAGCGGTGATGTATGCGCCGGGGTTGAAGCTGGGATTGACGCTGGGATTGATGCTGGGATTGACGTTGGGATTGACGCTGGGATGGACGCGATTGACGCTGGGATTGCCTGACGACGTAGACAGGCGAAGAGGAAGAGGATTGACGATTGAAGCTGGGATTGACGCGGATGAGTGACATGGAGGATTGACTGACGACGTCGACAGGCGAAGAGGAAGGCATGGACGGCGTGGACGATTGACACGATCGACTGGGATTGACGCGGACGATTGATGAGTGACATTGACACAATCGACTGGGATTGACGCGCACAATTGAAATGGATGACTGATGCATTGACGATTGACGAGATCGAGAGGCGACGTGGACGCCGTGGAAGGCGTGGAAGGTGTGGAAGGCGTGGACGACACGGATGGATTGGCGTGGAGGATTGACGCTGGGATTAACGCGATTGACGCGGATGAGTGACATGGAGGATTGACTGACGACGTCGACAGGCGAAGAGGAAGACGATGGACGTTGGGATTGAAGCTGGGATTGACGTTGGGATTGACGTTGGGATGGATGCTGGGATTGACGTTGGGATGGACGTTGGGATTGACGCTGGGATAGATGCTGGGATTGACGTTGGGATGGATGCTGGGATTGACGCTGGGATTGACGAACGACGAGATCGAGAGGCGACGAGGGAGGCGCGGAAGGCGTGGACGGGAAACGAGGAAGACGATCGACGCAGAGATTAACGCGATTGACGCGGATGAGTGACATGGAGGATTGACTGACGACGTACAGGCGAAGAGGAAGACGATGGACGCTGGGATTGACGATGGCCGTTGGGATTGACGCTGGGATTGACGTTGGGATTGACGAACGACGAGATCGAGAGGCGGCGTGGGAGGCGCGGAAGGCGTGGAGGGGTAAGGCACACGATGAAGGCGGCGTTGGCGAGGAAGATGGCGAAGGTGCACGAGGAAGGCGGTGGCGTTGACGAGGAAGGCGGTGACGCATGTCGATGAAGGCGGCGTTGGCGTGGACGGCGAGAGGAAGACGCCGGCAGGGGAAGAGAAAAGCGCACGAGTAAGGCGGTTACGCATGTCGATGAAGGGTGGAGGACGACACACGACGGACAAGGGACGATGGTCGATGGTCGATGGACGACGAACGATGGGCGATGGACGATAGAGGACGAAGGCAGTCGGGAGGAACGATGATACTCTGCGCACGTGCGTTGCATCGGGAACGAGGGACGAGAGCTCCAGGAGGGCGGAGGATGCAAGTGGGAAGTGGGAAGGAGGACATCAGTAGGTGGGACCGAAGCGTGGGGGCGGATGCGTGTGCTTCAGCCTTGAGCGAGCGAGCAGCGTGCGTTGGCAGCGCGCGATGGCTCGACCTACACATCAGCGCCGCATCCCGGACGGCACGTCCCATACGCGCTTGAAATAAACGGTTATAGCAGAGCGGACGGCTCATACGACATAGGAGGTGGGAGGCGAGGACAGACGGACGCCAGCGTTCTCGTCCACGTTCCCATTCGTATGATGAGGCGATGAGGGAGCGGCCTTAGGGTTCCTCGCATGCATGGGATGGAGGGGCGGCGTAGGCGTATGCGTATGCATAGGCTGGCGGCGTTGAACCCTGCAGGAGGGAGAGAACTTAGAAGGGCCAAGGCAGGGCGACGGATGGACGCGACGGATGAATGGACGATAATTCTGAGTGGCACCATGACGTGGGCGACATGTTGTCGGGTTAGGTGCGACCGAAGACCCGGAGGGTTAGACTAGTCAGATCTCAGAGACGGCCTGCGTGTGCACGATTCGGAGGAGAGACGCACGTAACCGGGAGGACGAGGGTGGATCCAGGGGAAGGCCAACCGATGACGTATGGGTGCGGCCTGAGGTGATGGGCTGCGGCATGGCTATGGGCGAAAGACGCACAAGCGAGCGAGGTGCGTGCGGGGGAGGTCTCGTCTGTGCTTGAGGTATGGGGTGGGTAGTAGGGTTGGGGCTGCGGGTTAGGGAATGGACGACGCGCGTTCGAGGAAGAGAGTCGATGCGACTGGGTGGGTTACCGCCCGATGATCTGGTAGAGGAGCGCGTGGTGGAGGCGGTCTCTCCTCCACTTTCCGACGAGCCTGCACATATGCCAATGGTACGAGCAAGACACCAGCCAAACCCTTCGGACCCTCGGCGAGGCGTGCGACCATCCAATTCAGGCTCCGACTCGGATTGTCGTGCCCGTCCTCCGTCCCTCTCTCTTATAATTATTCCTCTCAGTCGACAACTCACAATTGCATACTTTCTCGCTTGCTCGCACGGCCCGGCGCCTCCATTAACCCTCGCGCTTCCACTTCCGCTAGGTCGATAGGAAGCCCGCGCCCCACCTTATGTCGTGTGGCATCTCTCCTCGTGCACAAGCGGGCGGGCTCCGCCTCCAACAAGCCTGCCAGCCCCAGCACGTCTTCGTTCGTTCGCGCCTACTCCTCGTCGCCAACACGTCCCTCACAGTATCCTCGACTCCTAAGCCCAAGGCCCACGTCGTCTAACCGCCCAGCCCAGCCGTCCCGTCGTCCTCGGTCCGTTCGTCCGTCGGCCTGGCTTTTCTCCCCCTTCCGAGTACGCCCACACGTCCGCTCCCCGCTCCCAACCCTGTGCACTAGCCCCCTGTTCCACCCAGCCTCTCCTCCTCACCTCAACACGGTGACGTGCACGAGGACACGCTCGGCCCTCCGTACACTCTCTCCTTCTCCTTCATCGCTCTACCCTTCGCCTTCCTCATCCCGCCTTCCTCGCCACGCCGTCGCCCTGCCTCCGGTCATCCCCCGCCTCGATCCCGGCGCGTATATCAATCAATACGCACTCCCACACTCCCTGCAGGCGCCCTGGACCACGCGGCGTCAAGCAGCCCAAGTCCGAGTCCAGCTCCGCCACCCGCCGTCCATCCACCGTCCTCCATCCACCCTCCATCCACCTCTCTCCACCGTCCATCCACCGTCCATCCGTCCACCGTCCATCCACCCGCCATCCACCCGCCATCCATCCACCCTCGCGCGCTCAGGCCCATGTCTGTCTCAGACGTCTGTATAACACTCTGGGTTCTCAACTTTCACAAGACGAGGACGAGCACGAGGAAGAGCACGAGCACGAGCACGAGGAAGAGGACGAATACGTGGACGAGCACGAGCACGAGCACGAGGAAGAGCACGAGGATGAGCACGAGGAAGAGGACGAGGAAGAGGAACATGAGGGCCTAGCACCGCCCGCCTGTGTACTTGTATCCTCGTCACCGCCCCTCTCACCCACTCGGCCACGTCGGCGTGGCTCGGCGCTACGTGGTGGACCGTGACACAGAGCACGAGGAGAGAACAGGGTGCGACAGGGTGCGACTGGCTCGGAGCTACGTGGTCGACCGTGGGACAGGTGCGAGGGGAGGGGAGGATCGAGGCCTGCATACATAGGTGGAGGGTGCGAAGATGCGAAGACGGGATAACGGAGAAGGGATGCGAAGACGTCAAACCCGACTTGGACGGGAGAAGGGGCGTCGCCCTCGCCCTCGTCGTCGCCCTCGCCCTCGCCCTCGCCCTCGCCCTCGCTGTTAAGAGGGGTGGAATGTTGGGGTGGAGTGTTAAGGTGGAATGTTGCGGTGGAATGTTGGGGTGTCGCGTGGTTTCTACGGTGGAAGTCGTGGCGAGCTTGAGCCCCACTTGAGCCCCACTTGCGCTTCACTTGAGCTTCGCTTGAGCTTCACTTGCGCTGAGCTTGAGCTTGAGGGCGGAGGGCGGAGGCCTTTAGGGCGGAGGCGCAAGAGGGGAGGAGCCCGGTGCGTACTTAGTTCGTTGACTCTCCGCTCCCTTTTGCGTCCTCCAAGCTGAATATTGAATGCTGTTGCTGATGCTGTTGCTGTTGCAGTGCGGCGCAGTGCGTTAGCGCGATGCCTCTCGTGGCCGTTGGTTCTTCCTCGTCCTCTTCGTTCGGTCCTTCGCCATCGAAGCTCGTGGCCTTCCGATGGCTGTGGTGTGGCTAGGAACATGGCTGTAAATGCGTGGCTAGGAATGTGGCTGTAAATGCATGGCTAGGAATGTAGTGCGTGCACCGCATGCTCGGCGGCTGGTTTTGGGGGCTGCTGACGGGTTGGTTGGTTGGTTGGTTGGTTGGTTGGTTGGTTGGTTGGTTGGTTGGTTGGTTGGTTGGTCTTTTCTGTGCTGGGCGATGATATCTGCGCTTACGTGCGTCTCTACTCCTGCCCCTGCTACCTTCACCTTGTGCGTTGGGACTGACGCTGGCGATCCTGTCGCATGGAATGGGTTGGGTTTTGAGGTTCGATGGGGTGCGCTGTGCGCTGTGCACTGAGTCTGTGCCCAAGTGCCCAAGTTGATTGTGGTGTGGTGGGTCCTTTTCAGAAGTTTTCTGTTCGTTCGTCTGGCTGGCTGGCTGGCTGGCTGGCTGGCTGGGTGTCTGCCTCGTTACGAGGTTGATTGATTCCTTTGTTTTCGTATTTCATCTGAGTCATTTTGTCTTGCTCGGGATAGAATAAAATTGACGCTTATGCCTGATATTCTGAGTTAGGGATTGTAGAACACAAAAATGGTGGAAGACGTGGAAGGTGATGCGTGGCTGGCCTTCTGCGTCACTTACACGTGGAAGGAATACAAAATGAAGATGAGGTTTAGTTTGTGTTTGTGTTTGTGTCTGTGTCTGTATTGCGATACGGTTGGGATGTGTTCCCTGCCATTCGCGTCGAACACGTCGGAAGACACGTTGGAACGCGTTTTCGAGCGCAGCATCACGTTCTGCGAAAAGGAAAACAAAAAAAAAACAAGTCCAGACGTCTATGATCAGTTCGACTTTGACACCACCTCAGTAAGCCCGCTTGTAATCTAAATCACTTCGAGAGGCCAACTAATCGCCCCTTGGCACTTCCACTTCACGCGAAGCGCCTAGTTCTCACTTCGTTCGTCAACAGAGGGAGAACGGCGATTTAGGCGATATGTAATATAGCGTGATGATTGATATCGTATATGGTACAAATGGTTGACTCCATGTAAGTACATTGTATAGAGCGGGTATAAGTGATATAGATATAGATATATGGGTAGTGATGAAGCAGATGAATCATGAGAGGGATGTGGGCATAACTAGTGTGTGTGTGAGGCGGAGACGCGCGAATTGCGCGGAGGATGCTGTTGACGGCGGTGGTCGTTCCTTGGCTGGTGCACCCCCAAGATCTTGTTGAACAGCAAGGATACTGTGAGGTACATAGTCAAGCCCTCTGGCGATCCGGTGACAATGAGTCGGCGATGAGGTGAATGCGCCAGAGTGGTACCAGGAAAAGAACGATGCTGGAGCGAGGTGAGGGAGGAAGGAAATGGACGAGGGGGAGGGGCGAGCAAAATGGTGCGGGGTGGTTACAGTTAGTAGCCGCTTGGGCTGCGCCTGCGTGGTTTATTTGGCAGCGCCGACTTTCGAGCTTTAAGAAGGCCTAGACGATCGTTCGGGAGGGGTGGGGCTGCGGGGGAGTGGGCGAGCGCAAGCTGCGCTTCAGTGATATTGGCGGCTATGATCCAGTCGTTGTCGTTGTCGTCGATGTCCGGCAGCGATAGGAATGGTGGGCGGGGAGTCGGGGGAAGCGCTCCTGGGATCTTGTAGAGCATGGTGTAGGTAGGTAGGTAGGTAGGTGGTCTGTATGATTTGGGATCGTCGACGTTTGTCAGGATGCGTAAGGCACGCTAAGGATGGGTAAAGCTCACGGATGGTATGGGTTTCCGACCAGTTCTTGATTCAGGTTGGTCGATTGGGCTTCGAGGTTGCGCGATAGAACACGAAGATGGACGAGGTGATAGATGGATGGACGGACGCGCGGTGAAAGGGTGTGTATATATGGCGGAGTCTTTTGTTGAACCGGCTTGTTGAACGCGCGGAAACCTCCAAGTCCTTTTTGAAAGTCAGCTTTGCCCCGAAAGGACTCCGTCTCTTCTTGGATGCTTTCCAGATCCAGCGCGGCGCCGACGCGCCGACAAATTCATTGTCTGGTCGCCGAGGTATAGCTGCAATAGGCACCTTTGTCGGCCTGGCCAGGGTATCTGGCACGCGCGACGTTTTCATCGTACCGTTTTTCCAATGCATGTTACTCGTAGCGACATAACATGCATATCAGGAGCCCAGGTGCACTCCGATGCCTTATATATACTTCAGGAAGTATTCGGTGAGGGAGAGGAACAGAAGGAGTGCCAGGATTTTTGCCTGGATGGATGGTCCAATATCGGGCAGATTAACCGTTGCGCCACACCAATGGGGATATCTCCTCCCTTTGTTGCTCCCCACCTGACCAAAAACATCGCCTCGACGTGCTGCTGTCTTGAGTTTCGCGACTTTATCCTCCTGTAGGACGACAATAATCCCATTTGAAGGCGAATGCATACGAGCCGGTCCTGCGCGGTTCGCGGACCCTATCCATGTATTTGAAAGGTCCGTTTGGATTATATAATATTAAAATTATTTAGGGTCTAACGGATAAAATCACGTTCTAACGCATACTTAATACTTATACGTCCGAGTTCATATACAGAGGCCGCGTCCGCGCGTACGCCTGGCCTCGGAGCCGTTACTTCCATTCCACAGCCATTTCTTCCACTTTAAACTTTCTATGAACACGCAGCGTGGGTACCCATACGCTTCGCCAAGAAAAACAGGCATTTTCTCAAGTGATCTGTTCTCGATCCCGAGGCACCGAACTGATCGCCCATACCCTCATTCCGTGGTCGTCTTCAATCGAGGGGAGATCGCCAAAGATTCTTTGCGCCCTAAGGGTACACATGGGAGCGCGTTGTGGGAACGCTTATGTTTCAAGCTCTTTCGATTGGAGGGCGGAGGGACGGAAGGATGCGCCGGACGATAAAGAATGTGCTAAAAAAGGCATCTCGGTCATATATCAAGATGAACGCTTAGGTCCCCGTGTCATTAGCTGTCCGGCTCAGATGGTTCGCATCGTATTGTCCTAAGATTAATAGTGACAGGCTTTGTAATAGATCTTATATACCTAAAACTCCACCCCTACCCTATCTGGGGGACTGAAGGGGGTCAATTAACGAAAGTAGCCTTTACGTGCTCAGCACGACGAGGAAGTGCAGGTCGTCGAATCTTCGGGGATTCGAGAACACTTCTGACAATGAGCTCTTTGTCCCTGTGATCGCTGCTGAGTAGGTCGTAATATTCGGCGCCGACACATCTATGTCAGACTAGGAGAGGGTGTCCAGTGCGTACAGAGGGACGTGCTTGTCGTGCAACGTGGATTAGCGTGGACCTTCGATCTATAGGTCATTATAACACGCACCTAATCTTTGTCGTCCTCCACAATGGTGAGCGGGGGTATTATTGCACGAGGCTTAGAAGACGCCTCGTAGAAAGAGCGTGTCCATCGTACAGCGTGTAGCAGTGCACCCCATTGTCAAGATACTGCACACCGTTCCATGTTCCGGTCGAAGAGATCTCTCAAGGCTTGGCTCAACAGCAACATTCCCATTCGCGTACTCGCCCCTAGCTGCTAATAGATAACGATACAGATACATGTAAAGTGGTCGATCTACATATTCGCTGGGGTTCATTCTGCCTTGAATTTACCCGTCTCTAGGGCCGTATAGACGTAAAGAGTTCCCCCGAGGGTTCAAAGAGGGTTTGTGGGCGTCAATAAATACATACGGGGATGAAAGTCTATTTAAAAAAGAAGGTCAGATGGGATGGATCATGGATCCGGGGTGAGGGCCATTGATGGGTTACTCACTCAGAGTCATCCTCAAGGATGCTATATAGACTGGGCAAGGTCGTGTTTAAAAATGATACCTGGAGAGACTCACCTATCGCGGTCGATCACTGAAAATTTTCGACGTTGCTTGATTTTTGGGGGTATACCTAGATACCTGGGAGAACATCAGCTCGAAGAAAGTTCTGGTGAGATTGGACACCGCCTTGGACTCCATGTACAGGGGTGAATGCTGCATGATATCTGGATGCGATACGATACGCCGTGGAGCTGCTGAATGATACACGGAGGAATGGGAGCGGTCTCCAGAGACAGATGAAGTGAAGCGCAACGCGCGTTTGGTTTCTACGCAGGCGAAGGGCAAGCGTCGATGTCGTTACTGAGCCAGGCGCCTCGCGCGAGATGAAAGGGCGATCAGTATCCCTTTCGATCGCCATCGATCTTCATGTGGCTGTGTTGGACGCAAATAACTTTTTCGCAGACCGTGATGCTGAGCTTTGGGGACGCGTTTTGACGCGTTTTCTGACGTGTTCGAGGTGGATTCCAAGGAATACGTGTCGATTTTATTGTAAAATAAGCAATATAAGGCTGCAAGAGTACGGAAAAACGTTTTTGGGAGAGGTGTGATACATGGGGGAGGCACAAGCGGGGCTGCACTAGCGGTGATCTGGGATTAACTGTAAAAGAAATGAGTCGTGGGGGGTGTCATGATAGAGGAGGTAAATAGATGTACAGTAGGTGGGTTTTTCTGGTGTATACAAGTCCGTTCAATAATGAGGAATAAGTACAGCAGCGAGGGATGGAGCTCGCGCGAGGGGTATAGGCGTAACTGGGTATGCATCGTACGAACGAAGGGGGGGTAGATAGTAGTGTGGAGTTCCCACTCCGTCTAGACACGGAACGCCGCACGACGACCCATATGATTCGACCGACATCCGTACCGCGAACACAAGCCCGACTCATCAGGAACGTCGGTTCAACCTTTTCGGCGCTACTCAAGAAACAAACCCGACGGCATCTAATAATAGGATACGCCCAGCCGACGAGACGGGCGCCAATCCCCAAAAAGTAACTATATTTCAAATTCGTCGTGTTCCTCCTCGCTCCCTTTCTTTTATCCTTGTTCTACCACCTTCCATCATGTCTTGGCCCTTCCATCCCCTTCGTTTCATCTCCCCCAAAGTTCTATGACTTTCCTTATTTTTCTATGAAATTTTCCTGATTTTTTCAGTATAAAAAGAGATGTATTTCGTCGGTAGCTACTCAGTCAATACGACCCCGATTTTCCTCTCTAATTCTCTCTCTTCTATCTCTCTGAGCCCGCCTCAATCGTCCTGCGGACACTGGTGAGCTATCTACCTCGTTCTCGACGCTCACGCACCCTTCGAAGGTCGCCGCGCACGTCTCTCGCGCTCTTGCTCTCGACGTTCCCACGGGCTTTAGCCCCGCCGACGGTGTTCGTCCTTTGGATACCGAGCTCGGATTGTCGCTGACGGAGTCGCGACCTGCCCCAAACACCCCAACCCTCTTCCGAGTCTACCAGACTTCGGATCTCTTCAACTGGAGCCCACCGCGAGGGGCTTCTAGGCTCGATTTGTCCAAGGACATCTCACCGCATTCACAAGGAATAATCGCATTCCACCTCGTCTCGTACATCCTTCGACAACGCATCACGCTACGCTACGCTACAAGTCAAATCGTTGACTTCGACTCGCCACGGACTCCTTCTATACGCCAGAAGATCCTCCTTCGTCACGGACCCACCTACCACCCCAGCTACACCGTCTGACCGATCAGACGTTTCGTACGAATTCGACTCTCCAACGCCTCCTCGTTTCGTTACCGCAGTTTGGCCGCAGCAACGACCTACACGTAAGGTCAACTTCGCGAACTCGCTACAAAAGGACCACGCATACCTTCTCTTCTCTCACGCATCCAACGCTCTCATTCGACGACATCAAAATGTCGATGCCTGCACCTAACAAATCTCGGCTCCCAAGTTCGACGGAAAGCCACCTCGCTCGTCCGATTTCTCGAAAAGTTCATCGTCTCGGGAAGGCCGCTGACCTTCCTGACAAGGAAATTATCGAATGGGCGGTTATGTATACAGACCAAGAAGATTCCGACTCTGGGAACAGCAACCCGAGTCGCAAGGAGATAATTGGAATGCCTTCAAAACAGCAATCATTGATCTCTACCCTGGCGCGGATGGAGAACGACGTTACTCTGTCCTCGATCTTCAAGCGCTAGTCAGGGAAAACGCAGCACAGCCAGTCAGGAACCAGGACCAATTTGGCGAATACTACCGCACCTTTCTCAAGATCTCGACGTTCCTCAAAAATAAATCTCGCCTCTCGAACGTGAGATTTCTGCTCTCTTTATCGAAGGCTTGCATGTCGACTTCAAACGTGAAGTACGAGACCAACTCAGGATCAAGAATCCTGACCACCACCCTGACGATCCATGGACGCTGATGGAGATTCGCCGAGCGGCGCTACTTATTGCGCCACAACCCCCATCGTCCGAGGTTCAGTCCCACACCCAATCCACGCGTACAGATGTCAAGCGAGAGGTCTTCGACGCTTCGGGTCTCGGGTCGGGTTTTGACGACAAATGGGCCGATACAATTGCTATGACCATTATGAAAAAGTTAAACATAGCGCCTGGGAACGGAAGCTCGTCGACGTACCAGGGAACTCGAACGAACACTCTCTGTGCCTTTTGCTCCAACCCAGACCACTTCATCCGCAACTGCTCAAAGCTGACAGAATATATCGCTAAGGGATGGTGTCGACGCGACCAGAGTAACCAAGTCGTTACCTCAGACGGCACGAAAGTCACGCCCCAGCTAGCAGCCGGACAGAATCTCATGGAGCGCATCGACAACTGGCGCAAGGCAAACCCGTCGGTACCCACGGTCTCGGCGAACATTGTCGAGGTTCACGCAATCCAGTCGGCGCGGATTGAGGAAGTCGCAGATGACGAAGATGTTCCGTACGTCTCCCAGCGTGAAGCGGAAGACATGAAAATGTTTGAGGCCTTGGCAGCGACAGCTACACGCAAGGCAGAAGATACACGGCGCAAACTAGAGTTTAGCAAGACGTCAGGACCCACGACGCGAAGTATGGCAAACCAACAAAAGAGTAACAACGCACCAGGACAGGAAGCGCCGAAACAGGCGCCCGTGACGCCGAACTCGTCGACCAATGCTAATGCGCCTCAGTATCGCTATGTCAGCCCAATCGAGGACCCGAAAATCATCAGTAAGGTAGTGCAGAAGAGTCTCGAGAGTACGGTAACACTCACCACGCAAGAACTTCTCGCTATATCACCAGATATACGCAAACTCATGCGCGAACTCATTTCTGCCAAACGAGTTACCCCGCCTTCGACTGTCGACAATGTTAACGTCAATCATGTTGCAGGACACTTGCGCCGCACACCCAAAACTCTTCATTCAGACGGATGCACCCTTCCCGAAGTCAAAGACTTGGTCGTAGCGAGTCATACCGAGCAACTTAGAGCTATTGATGTCGAGCTCGAAGGAGGACACGCTGTAGAAGCTCTAGTGGACAATGGATCGATGATTTTAGCTCTTCGTCGAGACATATGGGAGAAACTAGGCATACCTGTTCGAGCGGACCATCTCATGCGCATGCAGGCAGCAAACCTGACTAGCAACGACACTATGGGCTTGCTTCACAATTTACCTATCACCATTGGCGGCTACACCTTCTACGTGCAAGTGCAGGTAGTTGACGACGCACCATATGAACTCCTACTTGGTCTACCCTTCTACTCGCTCACGGAGGCGACGGTAAAACACTGCGCAGACGGAAGTGTGCACCTTACGCTTCGGGACCCAAACACAGGCGCCATCATCACCATCCCTACTCGAGAACGAAAACCCATTGACAGGGATGGACGAGCCGTGAATGCGGTCGAGGTCGGATATGTCTGTGTCGACCCGTTCGAAGTGGATTCGGACGACGAACTCCCGGGGCTCGCTGAGATGTCAGATTCTGACGACGATGAGTTCGACGATGAGGAAGATTATGCAACTGACGACGAAAACTGGGACTGGAATGAAGAATATGAAGACAAAGAGAATGAAGAAAATGAAACGGCCATGGGAAGCGACGTTGACAGCGAGGGAACGAGCCAACACGAGGCATCCGCTCAGTCTCACTATCTCCACGGACCAATCACGAATGTGCAGGAGGTGTTCGACATCGAAATTGTGCACGCACCAGTGAGCGATGTGTATAGCCTATACACAGAATCAAAAATACGTGCGGATGTATATGCGTACAAAAAGGTTGCAAATCGAGTCAAGCCCGTGGCAACGACTCTGCCTGAAAATTTCCGTATTGTGCGGAAGATCCCATCCGATCCGCTCGCCGATCTGCCAATTCTACCAGAGCGACCTCCCGAATTCACGCCAGGTGTCCGATACACACAGGAACGAAAGGAGGCCATGAACGTCAATGCCGACAATTTTCTCTGGCCTGAAGAGGAGAAGCTGTGCATCATATCCTCAAAACGCAAGATTAGGCTTTGCTTGGGACGAAAGCGAAAAGGGGAAGTTCTCAGATGAATATTTTGAGCCCGTCGTGATCCCCACAATTGAGCACGTACCTTGGGTTTTGCGCAACATCCCAATCCCGCGAGGCATATATGATCAAGTCGTTGAAGTCATCAAAGCTAAGATAGCGGGCGTATACGAGCCCTCGAATTCATCCTACCGTTCCGATGGTTTGCGGTTATGAAGAAAGACGGAAAATCTATTCGCATCGTACATGATCTACAGCCCTGAACCAGGTCACATCAAAGACAGTGGCCCCCTCCCCACGTTGAACCGTACGTCGAGTCCTTTGCGGGTCGAGGATGTTATGGCATGTTCGATCTTTTTGTCGGTTTCGATCAGCGCGACCTCGCCGTTGTCTCAAGAGATTTGACAACGTTTCAATCACCTCTTGGGACTTATCGTCTCACGCGAATACCAATGGGATACACGAACTCTATGCAAATCCAGCACGGTGATACCACATTCTTGTTACAAGACGAAATACCTGACATTACAATTCCTTTTGTCGACGATGTCCCGGTGAAAGGCCCACCAACGCGATACGAACTCGAGAATGGAGGATTTGAGACAATTCCTGGCAATCCAGGAATACGCCGTTTTGTCTGGGAACACCTGAACAATGTCAACCGTATTATCCAACGCATCAAGCACGCCGGTGGGACGTTCTCCGCCCTGAAGTCAACTCTGTGCTCGGAAACTGCTGTGATTGTTGGTCACCGTTGCACGTACGAAGGTCGAGTCCCACTTGAGTCCCGTGTACAGAAAATTGTCGATTGGCCCGTGTGCGAGACAATTTCAGAAGTTCGAGGATTCCTAGGCACGCTGGGAACCATCCGCGTGTTCATTCGAGATTATGCAAAGCACGCAAAGCCACTTGTCGACCTGACGAGGAAGGGTGTCGACTTTGAGTTTGGCACAGAACAGCTTATGGCTATGGAGAAATTGAAAATGTTCGCCCAAAACTGTCCTGCAATCAAAGCGCTCAACTACGATTCTGATAACGAAGTTATTCTGGCCGTCGACTCTTCCTGGATGGCCGTCGGATATGTTTTATTGCAGATTGGTGATGACAATCGACGTTATCCATCCCGTTTTGGATCGATTACCTGGAACGAACGTGAGCAGCGGTACTCACAAGCAAAGATCGAGCTTTACGGATTATTTCGCGCACTAAAAGACGTGCGCCTCTATATTGTCGGCGTACGCAACCTCGTCGTCGAAGTCGATGCAAAGTATATCAAAGGAATGATTAACAATCCCGATATTGTTCCAAACGCGGTGGCAAATCGATGGTTAGCGGGAATTTTGCTTTTCAACTTCACACTGCGGCACGTACCAGGAAAAGACCATACGGCCGCAGACGGCCTTTCGCGACGACGACACTCAGACAACGACCCACCTACGATGAGAATGTAGATGAATGGATTGACGAGGTGAACTGTTTCGCTATCGAGTTCCTTAATTGGACTCATCAGGCTTACCCCACATCTCGACGTCGGTGCCTGACCTCGGCTATCTCTCCACTAGCATGATTAAAACATCGAGTATCTCGCCAATCACGTCTCTGGCGCTTACAACAGCAGCGGCTGCGCTCGAAATTCCTCGCCATGAGAAGGCCGTAGCCCGCGATGAGCTCATGAAACAAATCACGAACTTTCTTGACAACCCTACGGCGCCAACTGACCTCGACGGACAAGCATTATCCCGCTTTATTCGACAAGCTTCTGATTTTTTTCTCAAAGGTTCGCGTCTTTGGAAGAAGAATGCATCCGGACGGCACCAGCTCTACATCCTCCCTGACCAACGGCTAGCTCTTATTTCGCAAGCGCATGATGACCTCGGGCACAAAGGCGTATTCTCGGTGCGGTCCGCCTTACTTGAACGCTTCTGGTGGCCGTTCCTTGAACAGGACGTGAAATGGTTCATCAAAACATGTCATGAATGTCAAATACGTCAAGTCCATAAGCTACACATCCCACCTGATGTTCCGACTCCGCGTGGCCTGTTTCGAAAGGTCTATATCGATACCATGCTAATGCCTAAGGCCGCCGGTTTTCGTTATATTGTTCACGCACGCTGCTCGCTCTCCGCTTACCCCGAATGGGCCATGCTACGCAAAGAAAATGCAATGTCCATTGGTAAATTTATTTTCAATGACATCCTCTGTCGATGGGGAGCCGTCGAAGAACTCGTCACGGACAACGCGCCCCAGTATATCCAAGCCGTTGATTTTCTCAAGGAACGCTACCACATCCATTATATTCGAATTTCGCCTTACAATTCACGCGCTCAAGGGCCTATTGAACGCCGTCATTATGATGTCCGCGAGTCCATCGTTAAGGCCGCGGAAGGGGATGAGACACGCTGGCCTCATGTCGCCGCATCCGTCTTCTGGGCGGAACGGGTATCTATTCATAGGTATACAGGTCACTCTCCCTTTTACCTCGCGCACGGTGTTGAGCCACTGCTTCCCTTCGACCTCGCTGAAGCCACCTACCTCGCTCCAGCACCAGACCATGTCCTGTCGACTGAAGACCTCATTTCCCAGCGAGCTATAATGCTCCAGAAACGGCCGCAAGAACTGGAACTTGTGAGACACAAAGTTCACACGGCGCGATGGGCAGCTGTCATTGCGAAAGAAAAAGAACACGTCCATCAGCAAGCCGCTATGGACTTCCAGCCTGGTTCCCTTGTGCTGGTTCGAAATTCCACGGTCGACAAGGACCTCGGTAGCAAGACGAAGCCACGCTATTTCGGTCCCATGGTAGTCATCCGCCAGACAAAAGGAGGCTCTTACATTCTCGCCGACCTCGATGGTTCCCTCTCGAAGCTTCGCTATGCGCAGTTCAGACTATTCCCCTACTTCCCTCGCACACTCCACGCGGTCCCCGTAACCAAACTCGTCAACATGCCCGACACTGAATTGGACGCTCTAGCGAGCACGGAAGACGAAGACGTCGACAATGATAACTAAAAGCAAATCGACGCACAATAAAAGTACTATACGATGAGTACCACTACTCACAACCCCCCCTCAATTCATTTCTTCTGTTTATTGCTTAAAATTTAATCGATTCACGCCTTCTTTCTCACCGCTAAAACACGCATTTATTTCTCGAAACAAACTTTTCCTTCAGAACTCTTCCCAACCTTCTCTTTCCTTTACGCCATCGACGGACCTTCCCCTGCATCAGAATGACCGACTTCCATCTCCTCCACTTCACCACCCACGTGGACGCTTTCGCTCGCGATCTCCTTCAGCCTGTCGAGGAGCTCCTGGCCATGTTGAACGTACTCGAAGAACTCATCGTATAGTTCCGTCAACTTCGCGTTCCGAATCTCTGCCCCCTCGTACGCTTCACGCAACTCCTGCGCCTGATCATCTCCGCCGCACAGAAGGATGAGTTTTGCAAAGTCTTCATTGGGCGCGCCATGACGATTGGCAGGAAGTCTTCTCTTCAACGCGACGAGCGCATCCTTCACCATAAAGAGCGTATGGTCACTTGTGAACGCATTCCCACCGAGGTCCTGTATACCCCATCGCATTTCGACGGCCAACACAATGTAGTCGCTAAGCTCCGTAGCTTCCGTCTCGAAGGAACCTCCCTCCTGTAGCCTTCGAAGAACCTCCAGTGCAGCCGCCCTAAGGGCCGTCTTCGTCTCGACAAAGGTCGACATGCTGCTCTTCAGGACCCGGGTCTGGACCCTTTTGTTCTGGAACGAGACCGTGTAGTTGGGATTCGGAATCTCCTGTAGATCGGAATCTTCGCCGTGCGCCGAGTGCGTGGGGATAGCTCTCTTGGCGTGGTCGATGTTGGTGTTTTCGGCGGGGTATTCCATGGTTTCAGCAAGGATTTTGACGACGACTGACTGGGAAGTCAGTTTTTAAAAGTTCCCGGGAGGTGTGGAGTTCCCACTCCGTCTAGACACGGAACGCCGCACGACGACCCATATGATTCGACCGACATCCGTACCGCGAACACAAGCCCGACTCATCAGGAACGTCGGTTCAACCTTTTCGGCGCTACTCAAGAAACAAACCCGACGGCATCTAATAATAGGATACGCCCAGCCGACGAGACGGGCGCCAATCCCCAAAAAGTAACTATATTTCAAATTCGTCGTGTTCCTCCTCGCTCCCTTTCTTTTATCCTTGTTCTACCACCTTCCATCATGTCTTGGCCCTTCCATCCCCTTCGTTTCATCTCCCCCAAAGTTCTATGACTTTCCTTATTTTTCTATGAAATTTTCCTGATTTTTTCAGTATAAAAAGAGATGTATTTCGTCGGTAGCTACTCAGTCAATACGACCCCGATTTTCCTCTCTAATTCTCTCTCTTCTATCTCTCTGAGCTCGCCTCCATCGTCCTACGGACAACGGTGAGCTATCTACCTCGTTCTCGACGCTCACGCACCCTTCGAAGGTCGCCGCGCACGTCTCTCGCGCTCTTGCTCTCGACGTTCCCACGGGCTTTAGCACCCGCCGACGGTGTTCGTCCTTTGGATACCGAGCTTGGATTATCGCTGACGGAGTCGCGATCTCGCCCCAAGCACCCCAACCCTCTTCCGAGTCTACCAGACTTCGGATCTCTTCAGTAGCATAGATAGGAAGACTCAATCACTCGCCTTCATGAGACGATGAGAATCCATCCCTCAGCTCCCCCCTTCTTCGGTACGAGCCCCATGAAACGAGTTTGCGAACCCAGGAAATCGACCCGCTTCATCCCCTTCGCCTTCTCCGCGTCGTACGCCGCAGAATCGTTCAGACGCTTGAAGCGGACGCGGTAGGCTTGACTGATTGCTGCACTCAGCGACGCAGATGGGACGAGCTCATATTCCTTGGGAGTGACGTTGAGGCGCAGCGCGCGGTAGAGCGCGGCGAAGACGTCGCCGACGGTGACGTAGTTGAGTTTCTGCGAGCGGGGCACGACTGTGATGCGCCATGGCAGGTGCTTGCAGGTAATATCGAGGAATGGGACCTCTGGTTTGGTCGCGGGCTGGTCGAGGATGGCAGCGGGGACAACCGGCTGCATCATCTCGGGTGGGTAGGTGAGGTCGAAGGTGACTTTGAGTGCGGGGTTCCCTGCGGCGAGGATGGGGTGCAGGCACGCTGCGATCCCTGGTAATGGTGTCGTATGGTAGGGAGAGCTGGACCCAAGGGGCGGGGGAGTGATGAGCCCTGGGGTAGAGGGGAGCGTCGACACAGAGAAGGATGGCGATGGTGTGCCGGACGAGGCGTAGGCCGCGCCGAAGTGGACGTGTCTTCCAGGCATTGTAGTGTTATCGAGCTGGATGTGAGGTGCGCGTGTGTGGTGAGCTCGGAGTGTACCAGGAGGCACGGATCTGAGAGAGGTCGGCTGGCGGTAATGAACGATGGTTATAAGCACTTTCTACGCGCGATGGGATGATATAATTGACTCACCCCATATTCAGAGTACCTGGCCCCTTCTTGGAAACCAAATGTCACCGCCCGCTGCCGCAGCGCTTTGCGTCCAACTGAGTCACACAGCCCGCGGCCGCGGTGAGAGAACAAAGGTCACCTGCGTCTCTTAGGCGCCTAACGACCACGTGAAGGCGTATTTGGATTAGTTATTTTCAGACGCTGCACCGCCCGGCATCGCTTGCCATTCATTTCCACGCATCTATCTCTGCTCCCCGCGTCTATCTCATGTCCTTCTTGACGGCGAGCATCCCTCAGTTTCCCCCGACGCACGAGAACTCAGTCGACTTCACCTATCTCAAACTCTATGTCGAACGGGAAAGTACTCTGGACGTATCTGGGATCGGCGGTGAGTTGTCGTGAGTCACCTACGACTCATTTGGATGTCTGTTCTGTGGAGAAGGACCCACTCCGATGATAGCGGTTGATACGCTCCCTCCATATCGCTTTCCATAGCGGCGTGCGTAGACGTAGAAGCTCGGCCTAGTTCAATCTGGCGAGATCACCCGCATCTTCATTGTCATCGTCCCCGGGCCCATCCGTTCATCTTCGCCGATCCGACATCTCACTGTTTGTTGAAAATATGTCTGATATCATTATCTCTAACGAATTTCAGCTGTATCGCTACGCGTGGAGTATTCACTTCTCTTACTCTATGTTTTCGAAAATGGTGTGCATTCTCGCAGTTTTCTACTCGGCGACTGCCTTGAGATAAGGGAGCCGTTCTCGAATTCAACATCGATACTGTGGGGATGTCGGTAAGAGCACATAAGCTGCCCGTGGAGCATGAGCAGGCTGTGTACCGACCTGGTACCGACTCTGTACTTTGCTAAAGGCTCCTTGCGCCAATTTAAGATTTAGCGCTCGTGCACCGCCGCTTCCCCGACACCGACGGGATAGATAGGCGCGCCTACTCAGATTAATTGACGTCGGTGCTGAGTGAAGGCTATTCAATGAAAGTTAACTGTAGCTCTGAAGTCAGAGCACTAATGTATTCTGGCGCATTTCCACATACGCGTGTACGCGTTGTATTGAGGCAATGCGTATGTAGGCTGAATTCAATAATCCCAAATTGAACGTGAAATGTTCACATTGCTGCTGGTATTAGTAGCCTATGCATGCCGCTGACTACCTTGGCAGTCGACATTTTCCATCATCGTTGTCTTAACCCACGTTCATTCAACTATTTCTATCTGATACACCTACTCTCGCCGCTTGCACACGAAAGCCACTGCGCTGACGTCAATATCGCGGCGATATGCAGGGAACGCCCGTTTTCCCTACGTCCGTGCCCCACTGACACTGACATTTTCGTGTATCAGACCCCAAGTTTGAGCCTCACAGCTGCGGTGGCGCTCCAGATTTAGTACGAACATGCAATGAAGGTGTGATATGCGCATGAAAGGCCAAGGTGGAGGTGACGGATTCGCCGCAGCTCGTATGTTGGGGAACGTGGTGATCCGTTGCTGGGGTTAGGCGCTCCGTAGGTGGATTAGTGCGAATGTGGTCTGATAAGTTGATTAATGAGGAATTCATGTTATCAGTATATCAGCCGATAGATGATTCTCCTAGCTGCAATCGCGTTGTTCATCTACAGATACATACAATCTGTGGTTGGTGATGATGATTACATGGCGGAGAGTGGTAAGTTCCGTTCAGAGTGGAGGACGACTCTGCGTGGAATAACATCAGCGACTGCGCACACTCAGTATATCTCGACGTTTGAGCTTAAGTTTTACCAATCGACGAATCTTATCTCTTTCAATGTGAATGCGTGCGGCGATATGTGATATGGTATGGTATTTTAGGCGCGCACACGCTTACCTGGGCGTCTCGTGTGAATTTCGTCGTGATGTGATTTGTTGTTCGTGGCACAGCTCAGAGATCACAGACAGTCCCAATGACGGCGGGCGAAAATGTCAACGGGGTCCATAACATAGAACCCCAGTTCTCTGCTCCTTCTCTCGTCGCTGACAGTAACCATCCTGCACTGCGCTCATGCCATGGGCGAAATATAGCAGGATCAGACTTTCAAATCATGTATACGTAGAATGTGGCACGTCCGAGTCGCGTCCTAGAAAGGCAAAAACTGTGCATTCGTCATCCTGAGCCCTACATTTACCCCGTCCCCCTTTGCGGCGATTGTGACCCACTGCGACGAATTTTCCGGAAGATTGTCCAACGTGAGTCAACTTTACATTGCATCTCACTTCGATTGAATGAGTGGACGTGCGTTGATCATTCTGAACTTTAAATAGCGCAATGGTGTGCAGTTCGGCAGTGCGTCCCCGTTCTGCGCGTGCTAACCAAATCAGCAGCGAGCTGGAGTGGCCACTGCGTCCCAACGTACAAGCAGAGGGATGGAATATCATCTAAACATTATTTTTATGTGGGTCAGGATAGGTAAACCCATTGCGAGTGCGCATGTGTCTCTGAGCTTATTTCTGTTATATGGTGTTTGGGTAAGTCAGAATTTTTGATTCGATGAAATCTCGATAAGTTCGGGGGAGAATAATAGAGAGAAATGAAAGTCATATTGTTTAGGGATGGATACAGCCTGGGCGCTACGCTCGCGCCTTCCATTATATGCACGCTTAGAGGGCGTGGGGAGACGACCCGACGTTTTGATCAAATGTACATAGTCAATCAGCGTAACGTTGCTAATGGGGCAGTTCCCCGAGCTGTGTCGTCACTTTCTCTTGTATCTGGATCCTAATATAGTAGGCCCGACCACCTTGCGCAACACGGAATATGATGCAGTGCACGATTTCGTACTTAAAGCAGGTGGCATGGGTCATTCTGCTCATACATCCTTGTTGTCAACTACCACCTTTACTAGTGACCTTTTTTCTTTTCTAAAGGTAAGTATAGCTTGTTTCGAGTACGATGTAGCGTCTTAGATCTCAATGCTATAGAAAGCGAAACACTTGCCTTACGATGCCCTACCAGCCTCCATCGCCACCACAGTCGACGCCGTCGCCGTACAAGCGGAAGCTTCGGTTTGCTCCCAAGGACCAGGTAATGAATCCTGACGAGCCCGCCGTCGACTTTGACGCAGAGGATGACGTTCCTTCGACCCCACCGAGAGTGGTCGATCTGCGAGTACCGAGAGCCCCTCCTTCACCGACAGACTCTCTGTCGTCAACGTCTTCTAGTGAAGGTCCATCCACGCCCTCGCCTGTGCTAGGCAGAAGGTTCATGGACCCCAAGTCACCGTTTTCGTCATTCGAGAGCCGGCATGACACAGTGGTGCTCAATTCTTCCCTCAGCGCGGATGCGTCGTTTGTGTGGGACATGGCTCGGAACCCACAAGAGCATTTCAAAACGTTCGATAACAAACCCGCTGCGCAGTGGATGGTAGACGGGGAGCCGTTGTCAGATTTGACGCTGACGCTGGAGGGCATCTACGAGTGGAAGATAGATGTCGCTGCCCGCGGTTCGAATCCGTACCCCACCACGAATGATATATTCGGCGCTATCTACGAGAATATGTCGAAGCTTGTGGGGAAAGATGTCGTGGATAAATTGCATCCACACACGAGGAAACGGGTGTTCGCAGCGCGCGAAGCCCGTTGCAGCGAGTTCAGGTTGAACTCGGCGGAGGAACCGTTGCGGCGCGTTGACTTTCTGGTCGGCGCGCGCAGGTTCCTTGGGGTGTCTCTGTCTCCTGGAAGTCAGAGGCTAGTTCTCAATGTCGGTATTCTGCCGTCACAGACCTAAATAGCTCTCATCGATTATCGATTATTCATACATATTCATTGTAACACTAACATTTGCATTGCTTACGTTCATCCTCTACGCACGCTGACACAACCCACTTACTACTGTCGTTACTTATTGTATATTTCTCGTAGCCATTACGGGTGACGGCTACTGTACTCCCCAATTCTTTGTACCATATTTTAAACTTGTGAAGCTCCTTACCGTACATCGCTCAGTTTGTTGTTTGTGCGCTAGATATCTACTATCGCACCTGGAGTGACGCGGGATGACTCACCGCTAGATTCGTAATCGCATCCTAAGTTCTGGCCATATGTTTCATAGGCTATGCATATGGTGCCAGCGGAGTTCTCGCTCGCTTCGCCGTTTGATGATTAGACAGGGGAATGGCATAGTGCAGAATGTTGGCGAAGCTTAATTCTGTTCTGTACCTACGTGTTGTTTCAAAGAATGACAGCTACGTGCATACCTAATCTTCGCTTCCAAGTGAGCGTTGCGTAGCTGGATGTTGCCAGACGCCAAACGGACATATTTTCGCCCCTGTCACCGAGAATGCGAGATTCTCGGTGGTGGTACAAGTAAGCGCCCGTCATCAGGCACGCGCTTACGCGCATCAAGCTTTGAGGGGTATCCTCGGTGAATGGATTTCATAGCGCGTGCAACGAACCTTACGGTTCTTTACGTTATGTGGGCACCCGCTGAGCCAAACTCCACGCGCCTCCGAGCCAAGCACGAGGTGGTTTCAAGGCGGCCTCACAGATACTCCATAGTAGAGTATTAATAGAGAGTGGGGACTGGGTAACTAATTATACGCAGCGCTGTCTCTAAAGTATCGTGCGAAAGCTCCATTCACGAATGCCTTTCGCGTCGACTGCTCGTTGCCCAGACGATTCTCCAGACTAAAGCTGGAGGTCCGAAGCTCCGTATGCTGGAAGCACTTTACTGCTTTAACGATGATCAAGGAACAGATAAGAGATTTGACCCACAGATCACTTCTAAAATTACTGTAGACCTAGAGTAAAATGAGAGGACTATCCCAGAGGAATAAACACCGCCTTTTACTCGATCTGAGCATGTCCCGCCGATGGCTGCAACTTTAATTAAACAAAGCATCGGTCTGAGTGTCGTTGGATATGAGTATTTCTGGTGCATTTCATAGTAGTACCGTCGAGGCCGGGATGCTTGTAGTCACGCTTTATTATAAATTCAATACATGTGGCGAATACGCTCGCTGATCTTCATTACCCCCTCTCCCAACCTCAAATTGCTTTGGAAACGTCAAGACCAAAGTACGTTGTTCTCGTTAGCTATGGACACGAGGCGCCAACAAGGTGATATGAACAGGCTACCTAAGCGGGCAGAATGTCGCAACCACCGGCGCAGCCTCCGCCGATGCTAAATACAAAGCAAGTGCGCTTTACCGACGAAGACGAGGTCATTCAAACTGTCGCCAACTACACACCGAGCCCATCTTTCTCGCATATTTCCTCTTGTTCACTTCCCACTATTTCTGATCCATTTTCTGAGAACGCTGAACATCCGCTGTTCCCAAGTCTGAACAAATTTTCGGAAGCTCCAGCCGGTACTAGCGACTCCGACATTCTCTTGACTGTTAAGAACTCTGCCGATAAAGACAAGAAGATAGCCCCTCCAATGAGCCCGAGCATGCTTGCAGTCCGTGGTATCGCCTGGGATATCTACGGCCTACGAACGTCGTCAGTCTACGACTCCGCCTGTGCTACACTCTCTAAAAGCGTGGCTGAGATTCCTCTCTTCTTCGACTTGCTTCATCTAAATGCAAGGGTTACTCCAGCGCCTATGAATACTTGCATTACCATTGGGAGGGTATACGACGTTATTCGGGACGTCCTCAACGCCCAAATCCCTGTCAAATCTGAGCTATTCTCGAATCAAGATTTGGATATGAAACGCGCTATATGGGAGACCTCTAGGCAGCGATCTGAAAGCAAGCTACAGCTAAGCATCAGATATGTTCGATATATGGACTTTCTCCTTGAGTACCATGTTGTTGTCGGAATTTTCGTTCCAACTGGATCCGAATGTTGGGTCGTTAAGTTTGATAAACTTAATTTGTGATCGCGTCGTAGTATTCTTATTCATAATAGTAATCCCTAATTCCCTCGCATCCAATACCTTATTCCATATAGTTTTTTGTATGATACGCGTAGTAGATATAGCCAGAGTCAATAATATCGAAGGACGAACTTAGCAGTAACTAGTATTCCAATTTAATTAAGTACTATTCGCTGACGGCTAACGCGGCCTGCCTGACTGAAGAGCAACGGTGGAGAGTACTGAAGCACTCCGGCTTTTCGAGTTTTTTTCCGCAGTACCATTCTATAATTGAGACGCTTTCAGAGTTTGAAACGCACCGGAGAGCGTTTGTGGGCGTCAACCGCGTACTCCCTCACGTGATGTCAAAGTTCAACGTTGCAGCCTCATTTTCACCTCGAGGCATTCTACCATCATGATAAGCCCCCCGACCTATTAATTCTCCCTTCTCTCATACCTCCAACCCCTCGTATCGCTCGTCAACCAGCGCATCCACATAATATCAAGCTTTTAGGCCCAGATTTTCTCGTATCGGACCCTTGTTGGATAGGCCTTCGCATATCGCCGTTTGTGAAGGCAGCATTCATGGACGCCGGTCAAAGATAGATGTTTCACCACCAACACAAAGGACCCGACACTGGGCGGTCAAGTGGGAATTCGATGTTATGAACTCCGAGGTGAGCCCCATCCGTTCGTTGTCGTCACTCCCCTCCGCCGAGTTCGTGTTTGACCCAATTACCTGGTCAACTTTTTCTTTGTTAGCGCCATGTCAATGCAGCCGCAGGAAGCTTGGCCTAGTCCACTGGGATATGCCGTAGCTTTTCATCTCCATCTGATACCCCATCATACTGACTCACGAATGTCGCTATGAATATCAATGTCTTAACAAAACCCTGCATCACTATAGATATCGAAAATATCTTCGCCTGCGGGGATGATCCATCTGCGCGATGAGCGATCGCCACGTACGACGTGATAGGATGGGACCAGAGTGAACGATTGATTTATTCCTCATGATCGACTTTATCTTAAGTACGTTTCGTGTTGATGATGATTCGTTGCTACTATCTGACATCCCCACTCTTAGAGATCAAGATACTCGTTCTTTGTGTTGCATTTTCAACCCACCCGCATGCATGTGATGGCGGCGTCTTTGTTAGATGAAACCTATATGGGAACGCCTTCTGTGTTCTCTGGGAGGGCTAGCTCGCCGCATATTTAGCAGAGGCCGCGATTTAAGCTCTGCTCGATTTCCCGTACGTCTCTTTTCTCTTCTCGCGCTGCAGCTAATGAAAGAACGCTATACCAGGTAGGGTGCGCCCATCTGCCGTCGCGGTGATGTCTTTGCACCCGCATCAATCCCCGGACGCCTCCCTATCCCCATTTAGCGGCCCGTGAAGGTGCGTGGTATTTCGCCCAGGACCGTTGCCATATAAGCAAAACCCTAAGACCTGCGATCTCTTTCCCAAATACCAGTTTATTGTCATCCACCGCCTGCGCCCTTCGCAATGTTCAAACGCGTGCACTTCGCGCCAACAAACAGGATCTACTCCCCTGGCTCGGCGACGCCCTCCCCGACGTTCACTGCATCGTCAATATCTTCGTCGTCCCCAGGCATTCCCACACCGCCCCCAGAGGGCGATGACGAATACCAACATGCCATCTATCCACGCACACCATACTCGGCGGCGATGGACCTATACCCAGAATATGAAGATGACGTGGTACCAAAAACTATGCAGATACATTTTCTGCTCGCGTACGCCCCCAATTCAGAACCTGCTTTCGATTATGACCTCGTTCACCCGCCCACCAACGGTGATGGGAAATACCCCATTCACGCATTCTCAGAATACGCCACCTCCCCTCCCATGAATTCAATCGTTATCACCCACCCCCTGCTGAAGTTCGACATCGAGGTCAACTCGTCGTCCGGCCCCGTAACAGTCGCCGACGTCTTAATCTCCATATACCGCCACCTCCGTCTGGCTATCCACCCCGTCGAATATGCCGAGCTCCCAGAAGGTGAACGACGGGAAGGCGTCGATGCCGCGTACTACGTCCGCTGCGGGACCATCCGCAATCCTGACGAACGGCTCGCGGAAGAGCGCAAGGGCATCAAGAAGATCGACCTTCTTATGGGGTGCACTCGCTTCATGGGTCTCTCTGGAACGCTTGAAGGCCCCGAGGTTTGGGAGCTTAACGTTGCGTGAAGGACTCCCTTTCACCGCCGGAGACTCGGTCTTCGCGTACAATTCCTCTTCATTTCCCCCTTTGGAGAGTCCGACCCACCGACTGGGCCCACCGCGGATGATGCGGCCGGATGACGGCCTTCTATGATTCGTCGCTGGTATCATCTCTTCCCCGTGGACCGCCGCTGTCGCGTGACGTTCCGTGCACATACTTAGCACGGTCGTGCAAGCTTTCGTTCGCACGTCCTATCGCAGGAGAAGTTGAGGGCGGGGAGCGGCGAGGAGGAGACGACGGGGATTGAGCTGAGTTTGAGGGCGCCAAAAGGTATTCTATCATCTCTTTATTCTATTTGTCTATATCGTCTATTTCCTCCCCATTGCGCACTTTAGTTTAGTGGCCCATCCTCGTTTGCTGACGGGCAGTTATGCCTATTTTTATTCGTTTCTCTCTGCGGCTGTCCGTCTCACGCGTCACAGCCTGCTATTTGTGTGTAACTATAGAACTCTGGGCTCGTTCTATGTGCTTCACGGCTGTAGTTCGGACTCAAGCTCTGCAAGTAGTTTCGTGGGCCGAGCAGTGGATTTATGCGCCTTCGCGCGGCTTGGTCAGTCATATACGGTTCCGCAGTATGTATTTAGCTACATAGTTCTCGTCGGGCGTCGACCTGTATTCAACCCGTCCTTCACCTATCTATCACCATTTGACCTGATAAGGCTTGATAATCTGTTCATCAGTCTAACGGAATCTACAAATGATCCACCACTCATTTCAACCTCATCTCCATTTCCTAGTACTCTTGCTGTGCTGCAACTCGGAACTGTTGGCGTTAAAAAAATCATCGGAATATTTTGTAATAGGGACTTTATACATAGACACTGCTAGTCCCAAATTAAGGAGCCCGAAATAATCGCACCCTCGAGTTTGTTCATAGTATATTGTGGGCGCTGTGCGCTGCGCTGATTGCCCCGACGCTTACCCGCCGTCAATTGATCTAAGTTTGTATGCTACGCACGCATCGAGGCAGGATGTCAAGAACAGCGCCAGAAGTTCGGTGGTATTTTACCTTATCAGTGTGAATTGCGTGTGATTATTATCCGTACATACTATGTAGCTATAGTATTTCACCCGATGTGATGATGCCTAGTACTACCGCGCTGCGCTGCGCCTATCAGTTCTTTAGCGCTTTAGCGCTTAGCGCCCATGGGTCGCTGGCGCTCATAACTAGCCCATAATCCGAGATACGATATCAATCAACTAATGTGCACCACTGATTATCTACAGCGCAGTAACTTCAATACAAATTTAATTTAGCTATACGCATCTTTCGACTCACTGATACGAGTATGTGTTTCTATTTTCCGACCCACCGAAATTGAAGAAGTTATAAGGAGATAGAACACGAAAGAAGTTCCTATGTTAACACACTACTGGCACATCAGGTCCTGGCTCTCACGTTTGACTTCTGTGGACAGTGCTGCGCGTTTGCGATTGATACTTCAAAGTCCGGAAAGTATTCCGCGTGCGCCACAACACATACTCAATACTTCTTTAGGTTCGATACATTACTATGTGTGCTTCGCTGAGTGTTTTTAATTCTCACTTCTTCTGCCGACGATGCCATACCCTCGTTTTATTTTTGTCTAATCATGAGGCTTATCTCATTCGGAAAATCTAAACGAGAGATCGTTCTGTATTTCTATACACTACAGGTTTATATGTCCTTGTGGGATTTTCCTCGATAAATAATATCATTAGAGAGAATTTTAAATATGGCCAGGTGCGACGGCGGCGGGGGGGGCTCATATTTACGGCGAATCAAAGGGATGAGCGAACTGATGACTGAGACCGTACTTGGAAATTGTGTGCTCTGCATCCAAGCTCATCTTAACATTATTAGTATTGAGTACGCAGCCCATATGGGGCCTTTCGCTTAATACACTGAGGGCACGAGGCTACGGAACTGTCGCTAAAATTCTGAATGTAGGTCATGCATTCCCATTGCCGGAACGTCAGGAAATGAGCAATGCCAGTCACGAAACTACTGCGCTCCTTCAGCGGCTGTACTTACATTAATTTCATCCTATACCAAATTTTTGACATTTTTGACTAGGAGCTCCAAGCTCCAACTCCGACTCCTCGTCGGGATACCCCCATCGTCGAGGTGGCCAAGAGCCGCCTGTAATGATTACGCAACTGCTGTGTCGTCTAGATTTAGCAGTGCCCCATTTAACATTTGGACTCACAAATATTTAGCGCTGGGTCCAATGTGCCATATACAGTCGGGGTGTGCTGCCCATTCAGTCGCAGGACGAACCCGCCCCAATGGCTCGAGGGGTGAGCGCCTCCGTATAAGGGGTGAATGACGTGTTTCTGTTCTCACGCCCGACTTTGAGTTTTTTGGAGCACGGAATCCTATCTCTATTCCGCACAAGATCGTCATTTGGATGGGTCCTTCTCTTTGTCTTGAATCCCAGTTATCAGCCTTATCCAGAACAACTTCAGTCCTCGTCCTTCACCACCACTGCTTCAGTCGTCTTGTCAACTACTTTGACGCCCAAGCCAGACATCATTCTAATTTTGGAACATTGAGGCGGTGCACAGCAACTCGGAATTTTGGAGGGTATCATCGACATCTCCAACTCAACAAGATCTCACAGCATTGCGATACATTTGGTACATTCCCAATGAAGCGAGAGAACTATAAAGGCCCGCCTCGTGTAAGTCCAAGCATTATCTTCCATCCATCCGTCCCAAAAACTAACGCGTCTCTACAATGCCTATTCACCACACCAAGCACGTACGATTCGCGTACAAGAACATCTTCCACTCCCCACCCGCGACTCCGGTCATGCCTCCATTGACATTCTCCGGATCTACAGTTCCGTCATCAATGGGAGTGATTACGCCGCCGTCGCCATACAACCCTCTCCCAACTCCAACCTCTGCACGCTCGCCCCGCGCACGTCCCCATCGGTACCTCGACGCGACTGGGATGGACTGGGACATGATGGATCGTCCATCCGCAATCTCGCGACACCATCAGTCTATCTCGAGCCGCGCCTGGAAGGAACCGGCTACCACACCTGCCCTTCCCCGCATCTACATTTCTATTCCGAACTTCCTTGGACGTTCGAAGTTCGCGCTCGCAACGGCTCGTTTGTTACATTCGAGGACGTTGTCGAAAAAATCTACTACTCTCTGCGCAAGAATATCACGCAAGCCGATTTCGTTACCGCGGGGTCGCCAGCTGATCAACAGCGCGCCGCTCGTGCTTACGAACAACGCTACAGGCGTCAACGCAGCCAGAGGCTCTACGAAGAGGAGAAGCGCGGTGGCATGAAGCGCGTCGACTTTCTCATGGGCCGCACCCGATTCCTGGGTCTGGTCAACAACTCTCGCAGCTCCGACCAGTGGCAACTCAGTGTCACTTAACGAGTTTACTCCGCGTAGGGTGTTCCTCCATCCTTTGTTCAAGAACCAAATTCGTGCCAAGGATACCTTCATGGCATCACGCGTTGCCACTACGCCCTCCTTCGGCGCTCCTCAGCGCCGAAGTCTATTTCTATTGCCTTTGTTCTGCTGTCTCGCCGGTCCCGCGCTATCACACCGTTCCCATCTAGGTTTCGCGAACTTATGCCACCAGCCATCAAGCACTCCAACAATAGTCATCGGTTGATCTGCAACCGTATTTATATATAGGCCCTCGTTGGCCTTCGAGATGATGATCCCTCTAAATCGCCCTGGCCTTCATCCGTTCTGTTTTACACGTATCTACACTAATGATTCCCGTAGTTTACCTCCCTGATGATCACGATCTATCTTACTATGCACGAGCTGGTCTCGTTGCACGTCTCTATGATTTTACGAATACCCATTGATGCCTCCTGTTTAGTTAGTTACGAAATAAATACATGACTTCGATGAATTTTTGTACTTGTGAGCGAGAGGAAGAATATCTTATCCGTCTCAATTTTCCAAAAACAGAAAACACGGCTCTCAATTCAGCAACAGATTATTCACAGAGAGGCAGCGTAACTCGAGTCTGTCGACATCACTTGGTAGAAGAGGAACGACTACACGTGAATATTATGACCATAAATTAGCGAACTCTGCCCGGAGGGTAAGCACTCCGGTGGCGAACGTTACAAATATATGTACGAGTAGCAGTCCTAGGATGGGTTTGTCTTTGTAGAATCGAATTGCGTTACAAAAGGTGTACGGAAAACACAAGGAATAATATTACCTGTCTGGTCGACGAGAAATGCAAAGAGGGAGAGATTGTAACAAGGTCGTAGACCCGAGCCGATAGACGTCAGGAAAATGGGAGACTGGAAAGGAAGTGCGCACCTCGAACGACCTCAACCTTGTAGTCATTGCATCATCATTTCCTATCCTGACGCACGCTCGATTACACTCGGCTCCTTCAGTAATATATCCCACCCATCTCCATTCTCTTCATTCGCAGCGCATTAATTAACGCTCTTGATCCGGTGGATGCTGTGATCGTATTCTTCAGTCGCTCTGGAAGTCCAGTGTCCGTGTCGGATCAGTGCAATGGATTGCGTACGCAGGTACCGCCTCGGCGGCGCCAAAGAAATGTAAAAGAAAATACGAGGAATAGATCCGAAAGGTGTGCAAGTCTGAATATTTCGCTTTCTTGAAATTATGCCGGGTCGACCTCGTAGCACCAAGTAAGGAATTACTGAAAGGGGGAGAAAACGCAATCAGTAACGCAGTGCGTGCGACATAATCGTACGCCGATGATCCACCCGAAGCTTGAGGTCGAGATTATCCAATCGACTTACGATCGACAGAGATCGCTCACCTGCGTTCTCGGAGTAGCTTTGGATCGAAGCGTAGACTTCCGAACTTTGGATAATTTAACGAGGATCATGGATAGTAAGATCATTTCGATTAAATCACAAGAACTTGTAGCTGTTGTCGAGGCATTATGCACATGAAATTCGGTATCAGGCGAATGCTCGCGGTGTTTTAGCTCCAGAAAAATCAACTATCAACTCTTGATCAACTCACCTTCGAGAATCTATCAAATGCAATGTCCACATCAAGCTCTCGTCTTATTCCTATCGTTGTGTCGAGTTATGCTTCGCGGCTTGCAATTATCGATTCTTCTGCTGCTAAGTTGAGTACGTGAGTGTCTCTAAAGTAGTACAAGTGATGTTCTGAAGCCCAGCGTACGACTGATGTTGACGGGAGGAGCAAGAACAATTTACAATGAGTGGATTCGAACTTGACTTCGGAACCAGCCGGGCGTGGCGGTGCGACACAGCCGAAATAAACACGTCCCAACGAGACCCAAACCTTTTATTCGACGTTTCAACTGTGATTCTGAACGTTTGAACGTTAACACTCATGCTCTAGAATCTATCGCTCCTTACTCAATGACATCTATGTTGTACTGGATTGGGTAACCGTGCTCTCAATCCCATTTTCCGGAAGCATCATGATATCGCAAGTTCTCGTCAACTCCAATGCTCCTAACCCGAAGACGACAGCGTCGGCATCGAGGCTCACATTTACTACCCACAGGTAACGTTCTAATTTCACTACCCTTGGACATCTCCTTAATTTGCTAACAATCGCAATAGGCATGATGTAACGTCCATCCTCCTAATAAGCCCCCGCTTTCTTCGACCAAATTTTCTCAGAGTTCTTGAGGCCTTATAGCCAGGTACGCCAGCTTATTACCGTATTTCAGAGTATAAAATTAATCTCTCGTAGTTCCTTGTCAAAGCTTCTACGAGGTGCAATAGACGATACGGGACTTCTGAGCTTCAACCTCAATCGGAGCTCCATGTACCACCGCCATCCCTTATGCAACAAATTTACGAAGCGTGGAGAATCTACGAGCTCGCAGACAGCTACATCAAATCCTCGACCAAACTAAACGACGAAACATGTTACCCTTAGATACCAGTGGAGTTCCCACTGCGCGCGCTCAACGATGAACTTGAATCCCGTGGCTGACGGAGGTTACAGGAGCTACGATGAAAATGGAGGATTGCGCACGTTGCGAGGGTGGCGATTGAGAATGGGATACATAAAGAACGGATACACAAAGGACAGTGGTATGCCTTTCTATCCCAAATGTTTAAAATCATGTCGATCGCCACTGAGATGCAAATTTTGGTCTCTAGATCGCTTCCGGCATTCCGCGGAAGTTCACTCCCCAAGTCCATGGCATGATACTCACTACGAACGGTAAGAAAATATTCCTTAATTGCACTTTAAGTTCGCTTTCTTCGCTTGCGCAAGCCCTCCATTACGAGCGAGCATCTCGATGAAAACAGATGTCCCTTTTCTCTTTCACCCCGGCCTTTTTGACTATCGCCTCTCACACCGACTATGGCTACAGCAACAACCTATACATCGAGGACGTCCACCCCGGCGCTCCCTACTCTAGATGTTCGGTATTGAAAACATTATGACTCCGCACAGCTAACCGCCTCATTGTTTGGCGTTCGGAAGGGAGAATATGATTTCACGGTCACGGGAGAGGGGATGACGGAAAGTAAAGAAGCGTGCGATAGGATGCAAGGACTCGTTTTCGTTCGTCTCGCAATTGACGTCGTCGCGAAGCCATACCCCTCCCTCAGTCAGACTCGTCGGTGAAAGACATTCAGACTCTACGGGTGCGTACATCTATGCCATCACACTCATTCTCTCTTAATCTCGTTCAGCATATTCGACAGCGATTTCCGTAATGAACATCCTTTCCTTTCAATTATGTGTAGCCGACACCCTTGAAACCAATCCCTTGGATGTTTGACGTCAAATCAAGGAGGACGTTTACGGGGTTGATTGAGTGGCGTTGAAATTGGTGTGTAGTTCATTGGTCTGTGAAGCTACGGGAGATAGTTATTAGGTCACATTCGTACGTCATTTCACCGTTCTTTGTGGGTTACCCTTCTGATGTTGAGATATCCAGGTACTTTACGCGACCGTAATGTATGTCGCCCAGATAAAATGACGGCCTTCTTCATTCGTCGACCGAGTTGCTGCGAGTTGTACACGTCTATGGTGCTGTTCTCGGCTCACGCAGTATCGTTGTATCCCATCCTCTTATTCTTCACCGAGCCCGCCAAGCAAACGTCGGTCGAAGATTGATGGTTTCATATTCCCTGTCACCGATCCTATAGACGCCAGTCATGAAGGTGTGCAAACATCTTATGATACTTGACGCACTCCTACTTCCCTCCCGTTCTCATTGTACCATATTATGAACGCTCGTCTCTATCAGGGCATTTCCGCTAACTGTACTTATTCTAGTACGCAAATCCATGCAATCATCAATTTCTTCCCGCCTGCCAGACCTTCGCCTGCCTCTTCCGCAGTCTCTGTTCCCGGAGATCGCCACTGGGCCGCATATCAGTGTCATCGTATTATAAAGCAGCCATGCCTCGGAAGTCGATTAAGGTTGGTTTCACGGAGTTGATGGACGTATTCGATTACGGTATGTATTCCGCAAGTAACTCGAGAAATATGTAATTGCAGGGAGGAGGCTGGTGGTAAAAGCTCTTGTTGTGAAGGAAGCACCCTCTGAATGTGGACGACGTTTGAATCAAGGACCATTCAAATGTAGATCACTATCGTATTCATACTTTCTCGTTACTCAGCTATCTGTCGAACAACCTACGTATAACAGTCGCTCGCCGGTCTATTTGCAGACATCACTCCATTCAGGTCTATCCTTAGTGGCGGCAGTCACTGAGCGTGTCAATATTCCCAGTAACACAGATAAGAATTTGACACTCATATACTCTAAACTTCAGCGAGCGCACATAAGGCCGAGGTAGCGATCAGATGCCTCCCCCATTCATAACTGATAAGAAGTGTTAGCCTTTACGCCTTCGAACTCGAATATGCTCCCCGCCGACCAGAATGTTGGAGCGACCTTTGTTAGCGCTCTCTCCTACGGACTCTACCTCACTACTTTATTACATTGTCTTCGATGGCTACTCTTTACGGATGAAGGGTGGAGATTCAGGTCAAGGAAGAGCATCCGTTGGACGATGCTGTCGATAACAATTGTGCTCTGCGTGTTGTCGACACTTTCGAGGGCGCTCAATCTCCAGAATACGATGGCTCAGGTGATGAACGCTGGATCGCCAAAGCCCGGCGCCAAGTTTACGACGACGAGACTTCCGTGGATTGCTGTGGTCAGCGTGAGTTTACCGTTCTTGCTGACTCGACGCTCGTCATTTTCATGGCTTGATAGTGCACGGATTCCAATGTCTCAACACTTCTTGCAGATGCGGTTCTGGTATGTACCTTAATGCTTCCCATGCGCATATCATCTTAAAATATAGCTCGAACATTATTACGCAGATCTATCGTTGCTTCGTTATTTACAACAGATCGCAATTGGTAGTCATATTCCCCATCGTCTTGTGGCTGGGAGGCGTCCTACTTACAGCTTTGCAAGCATACTGGCAAGTCGTACAAAGCGCTTCGATCCTGAAAGCATGGCAACCCGTGAACATGACTGTCGGCCCAGGGACCATTTTAATGCCGTTCTGGGCATCGACCATCGTGTTGAATGGGTACGCGACATGTGAGTTCCCTCGGGCACGGTTTAGGCGCTCGTCAGAGTAATTGATTTTTTTTACTTTGATGCAGTTATGATCGTCCGACGCATCTATTTAGTGGCGAATGAATCTAAAAGCAGTTCCGTAGTGCACCAGCTTCGGTTTGTCATGCGCGTGGTGATCGAGTCTGGATTTCTGTATCTCGCTGTTGCGATTGCACACTTCGTCGTTTGGTTTACACCGAATGCTTATGCTATAGCTATCATCTCGAGCATTGTGAGTTTGTTCTTTGCAGCATTTCTCAAGTTTCTTCGGTACTTAATTCCAATTCGCAGAATATATCCGTCACTGGAATCGCTTTTAATCTCATTCTAATTCGTTCTGCTCAGAACCGCGTCGATGAAAAGATAAGATTGGACATTGGTCGGGCAGCAATATCGAGTATTCAATTCAACGTTCCGACGACGAAAATGTCGGAGGTCGATATTCAACCTGAACTTGCCTTTGGTCGAAATGATGAAGAGACGGGCTCTACAATCCGGGATCACAGTCATGATCACAACACAACGACAGCTGTATAGATGCAGAAATATCTGCTCGAGAAATTACTTATATACTTAATCGATAAACTCATAATGTAAACGCAAACTAGAATTTGTTCACAGTACAGCGGTTGTTGCAGTACGGCCGAATTTTGGGTGAATTGATGCCCGTGGGAACTAGATTGCCGGCCGAGATAAGTATCAAGTCGGAGATTCAAAGCAAACCTCCCCTCCACCCCCGTGTCGTGCGTCTTTCCTCACGCACCAACAGGCCGTCTCTAACTCCCAAGTCTTCGTTCGCACCTACTCCACGCCAACATGTCCTTCTCGGTGTCCTACGGCCGACGCCCACGTCAACGTACCACTCAGACCTGTCGTCCATTCGTCCGTCCATCCGTCGCCCTGCCTTCTCTCCATCCTGCAGGGTTCAAGGCCGCCTAGCCTACGCATACGCCTACACCGGCCCTTCAGTCCCCATGCGCGCGAGTGCGCCATTACCCACCTAACCGCTCCCTCCCATCCCACGAACACGAATGAGAACGTGAACGCTGGCGTCCGGCCTCACCTCCCACCTCCTATGAGCCGTCCGCGCGTCCGCTATCATGTGCACCGTCTAACCGAAGAGCGCCTCCGAGACGTGCCCAGCCTCTCCAACGCTGCGCTGATGCGCGGCTAATGCATGGATCGTGCCAATGCACGCTGCTAACGCAACCCTGCTCACTCGCTCAAGGCCGAAGCACACAACCAAACGAACGCATCCGCCCCACGCTTCGCCCCCGTCCCCCGTACGTCTCCTTCCAACCACCTTTCCACTTGCATTTTCCGCCTCCTTTGAGCTCTCCTCGTCCCTCGTTCCGCGATGCAACGCACGTGGACGTACTACCATTGTCTCCGACTGCCTTCGTCCTCCATCCTCCATCTTCCATCGTCCGTCGTCTTCCACCCTTCATCGACATGCGTCACCGCCTTCTTCGTCAACGCCACCTCCTTCTTTGTAAATGCCATCTCCTCCCTCGTCAATGCCATAGCCTTTCTCGTGCGCCTTCGCCGTGTTCCTCTTCACCCGCCGTCAACACCGTCAACACCGTTCACGCCTTCCTCTTCGCTTGTCGACGTCGTCGAGCGTCAATCCTCCACGTCAATCATCCGCGTCAATCGTGTCAATCCCTGTGTCAATCTCCAACCCCGGCGCATATGCATCATTCGATATGCTCTACGCTCTTCGTGTGCTGGTGCCCGTCAATGCCAAGGAGTCTACATCCGCATCCGACTCCGACTGCGGATCCGCGTACGTGGTGTGGTTGCACCTCTATATCTTCACCCATCCTCGGTCATGGATATAGATGCAACTCAGGCCTCGGCCGGCGTGCCCCCCTGCATGGATGGATGCTGGCTGAGGACGACAAGAGTGGAGGTGTGAGGAGAGGAGAGGCGAGGGGACGTGCAGATGAGGAGAGAGACGAGGACTGGAGGAGCGGCGCCACCACTGAGGTCGGACGTCGAACGCTGCGGCCAACTCACGAATGCCTCATTCGCGGAGACAACATTCCAGGCCTCCAGGTGCAACTCTTCCTTCCTCTTCCCCCCGTCCCCTCTGATGTTGTGGGCAGCGTCGTTGCGCCTCCTCCATAGGCTGCGTCACATTGTCAGCCCACGTCACCTTTGAATAGCGTTGGTCCTTTTCTCCATACCGCGTCGTGTCGTTTCGATTAGTATCATTCTTCTCTTATTAGGTCAGCGGAATAGATATCATATCACCAAAAGCACGTCGAGTATGCGTGAAAGTGGGCCGTCGATGATGAGAAGGATCGCCTCTTGCTCGAGTTCATGACCTACAGCGCGTACTTTACCCCCATCCCCCGCTTCAGCATATCGGGTTGCAGAGGTACATCAAAGAAAGGAGCCCGGCCTCGGAGCAGGAGCTCGAAGCGCTGGATAAGGGTGCAGCGCGGCGGAGGAGGCAAATGAAGTCTTTACTTTGACGGGACCGCAGTGCCTGTGATGAGAAGGAGGTGTATACGTATTCGAGAGGTACACATATAGATTTTTGACGCTTTGTTGTTGTCCTCTCTTCGTTGTCTTTCGCGTTCTATGTTGCAACTTTTGTTTTTGACCGACTATATGAGTGGTTACGAGAGTCTACAAAAATGAAGGTAGCGTAAGTAGAACGAATTTGAAGACACACAAAAGCGCGCGTGTAGGGCAAATGTACGGTACTGTACGGTACGTAGATGTCAGTGCGAGGACGACGATGACAAGACAGCTGATTGTAGGTCAGTGAAAAAAAAAAAAGAACGATCGTAGTGCGCCAACGAATGAACCGAAGGGTATTACCATAGTCTCGGACCATCCTCTCTTATGCGTCTCGATTTAGTTGCGACGCTCGACGAAAAGGGACTGCTAAGAAGAGCTGGTCCGAGACTAGTATTACCACACATCCTGAAAAAAACCTTGTAGCCCTGCGTTTATGAACACCACCCCTTCCACGTGTCTTCCGCCCTCCGAATGGCCGATACAGGGCCCGCCACGATTTGCAGCTTCATCTTCGCCATCAGCTCCGAATCAGGGAGTTCTATATCCCCATCATCATGCTGCCCCCCGAAATACGCGTTCAAAGTAATCGTTCGAACAGGGCTGGCGGTATTCCCGAGCTCGTCGACAGGCAATAGATATCGAATGAAATTGGTTAATTTGAAGTCGCGCGGGGGCTCGAGTTGCAGATGCACTAGATGCGGTACGTCGCTCCAATTTATCAATGTCGATGACGTCGAGGAGAGCTGAGCGATTTGATGAGGGTTGGAGTTATTGGGAAAGGAACGAAGAAAGGAAAGACCCAGGGATAAATCCGTAACATTTGGTACTGACTTGAACATTATGGAAAGGTTGCTGGCAATGCTAGTGATATCGTCCCAGTGAATTGGGTAGCCGTCCAGGGAGAGTGTGCGCAAAGCAGGGAGATGAACATTTGTAAAAAGCGTCCAGAGGGGGGCGCGTGTCAGGATGAAAAGTGTAGTTAGTTCGGAGAGTATAATGGGAGATGCGCCAGGTCTTCTATATGCATCGGAATCTTCAAAGCGCGGCATATTGCTAAACTTGAAGCACCCCCATTTCAGATTGCGAATGATAGAAATGAGTGAAAACCAAATCCAGTCGGAGATGGATACATCCCTTAGATATATATGAGTTAGCGTCGACCAGTGGGTTGGGATAATTGAGAAAACTGTGAATGAGGTTTTTAGGAGATAGAGATGCTGCAGCCTCAGAGCGGGTTCGCCGTTTGGCTGCATCATGCGATCGAGGAATCGGAATGGGTGGTCATCGAAAAGTGACAATTTTTTACTTCTAGGGATGTCCATGATTGTATGCAGATTTGCAAATGCGATCTGATCTCCCGCGTCGATCCTCTGTCCGATTCGATACCACCAGGCGTAGTCTAAGCACAGAGATTGCGCCGAAGTTAGATACTTTATGATAAAATCCAACTCTGAGTCCCCTGGCACAAGATACTCTTCATCCAGATCGTCACGCGGCACAAATATGGTTATGGCGGTGAAATTAAGATATGGAGGGATGGCCCGATGGTTGTTTTTCCACCACTTGACGAATTCGATATCGACCTTGAAGAATGCCCAAGGCGGATCGACTTCATCGGGGTCCTCATCCTCATCCTCCAATATGGTGACAGAAAAAGACAGATGCGTCCAGAGCGCAGCGGACGTGAGCGCCGCGCATCTCCAAGAAGAGCACACCTGGCACAACAGCATTGGTGCGACCTCGACATTTGGTTGATTGTCGGTGTGACGGTTTTCTGGAAGGCAGTAGATAAATATTTCCCTGAGCACGTCGTAGGGGACGTTGTCGATTGGCGCCTTGGTGGTAGATGGCATCGCGATGAATTTGGTGGAAAGAACGTCGTGCGCGTGCACAACGTGCGTGAGGTTTTTCCATCTCGGAGTTTCAAATGAACTTGGCGCATTCGTGGCGCATCTCCCTCTCTCCCTCTCCGTCATCCTGCTTCAACCCCTCTGCACCTCCTCTGCCCACCCTATCTTCCTCCACGCCTTCCTCTGACAGCGCACTGCAATCTCATTATCGATGATCTACTGATCCGCTTTTGACAGAGTTCGAGTCTACGTAGGAACCGCGATATATACAGTACAAGGCGGTCGAAGGCGCGAAGGGAAGACCCAACAGTGGGAGATCCACTCGGTGCGTTGCTGGAATTGCCCTCAATTCAACAGCTAATGTTTTCTCTCCCTAGCCTGGCCTCTTCTTCCCTAATTCACTCCTCAAAGCTACATTCTGCGCTCTTCCCGCTCCGTTCTGCGTTGCTCGAGCTCTCTTAGCTGTCGTAGTGCATATTCCTCACTTTCTTCAACAGTGTCACCATCACGAATCCCACCTTCATCGCCACATTTGGACCGTCGCTCCGCCACCTTGAATGAACTAGAGGAAGAGAAAAGTATAAGGGAGTCGCGCCAAGCAGCTGCGAGGATAGCGATACGCAGCAAGCTGGCATCAAGACATGCAGCGATAGCCCTCGCACTGGACCAGAATGGGTCGATTCCCAATGTCGTCGCACCATGGGTGTGCTTCCCGTATCACCGTCTGCGTGCACGACGGGCGTTGCATTTGCAGCACTCTGCGGCGCGGAGACGCAACTCGGGAGCTAACGTCCTCAGCCAGATGAGCGTCATCTCGTGTCGTAAGTCTTCCTTTTTTTTGTTTATGTTCTAATTAATTTATTATTTATCTATCTCTAGAGATACGCCTATTCAAACGTGAAGATGAATTTCCGTACAGATGCATACCTACCGACTCGCGAACATGCAGCAAACTGACAAAAGAGGGATTATCAGACATCTACGTAGGTACGTTTCTGAGCCTCTGTTTACGTATATGCAAAAAAAACTCACCGAGCGTCAACATCTAGCATCTACTCCCGGATGCGTACGCGACTGCCTTCGTCAAAATAGATCCTCTTCGTCAAGCCGTTTGAAGAGATCCTCACCAACTAGACACAACACCTCCCCCACCGCCCGCGCCGCCGCCATCCCGTTGATCCAACTGGAATCTGCCGTCCGCGCGGGGTGGGCGGCGAAGGGTGCTTCGTGCGCTGGGGGTGCTGCCTGAACGCAATCTTGAAGCCGGTTCTATGTCGAGAGGCGAGGGAGGGCGCGGCGAAGGCGGGCATGCGGTTTGAGAAGGGGAAGAAGGGCAAGGAGAGGGAGAGAGAGGGATGCGGATGAGACGGAGTTGGATGAGGAGAGGGAAATGAGGGAGGAGGAGGGCAAGGAGGACTTGCAGGAAGAGACGACGCTGAGGTTTGCGGTGTTTGCGTCGAGGGATTTGAGGGCGGTGAGGAGGTCAGGCTTGGGTGGGAGTGGGATGATGGGCATGCTGTGCATCGGTTGCCGGCGCTTTTGAGGGCGCCGCATATGTTCCCGTGAGTGGAGTCCAACTGTATGCGTTGAAAATGCCATTGACCGACTATCTAGCCCTATTCCTCACTATGGCGGCGGTCGTCGAGCGTCTCGAAGGCCCTGGAAGCTCGTTCGAATTCCCGACGGAGAGGGACGGCGGGGCGTGGAGGGCGTGGAGAGACGACGAGGGCCATCAGGAGAGGAACGGCGCGGGATTTGGATCATGGGGCGATGTGGATTTGGGGCCGCTTGTTGGGGCGAAGAGGGGGTTCAGGGCGAGGGAGAGGGTGCCACATAGTGGGGGGATGGGCGGAATGGAGATGGTCGATGAGGAGGATACAATGGAGGGCGAGGGCGAGGGACGGAGGGTTAAGGGTGTGTTGAAGAAGAATTTTGGTGGACGGAGGGTGTTGGCGGGGAAGCATGCGAAGGAGGTGGAGGAGAGGGAGCGGGCGAAAGAGAAGGAGGCGTTTATGTTCGAGGTCGTGCCGCCTGAGGGCGATGAGGCGATGCATGTGCGGCAGGATAGGAATGGCTAGAGCAAAGCGCGGGCGCTTGACTGCGACGAGGATGTGGAGATGGATTGCGTGGGGGGGAGGGCGAAGGGTTAGCGCCGATTTTTGTCTTGGGCGCCTATTTTTGACGCTGATTTTTTTTTCTCATTCACAGATGTCTCTGGCGATGATTTTGCTTCCAACAGCTCCGAGTCAGCCTCAAGGTCCGCCTCGTTACTCGTACCAACCTCACATACACAGCCCAACCTCGAACCACGTCCCCCTGATCCGCCGCCTGCGTCTGCGTATACGCTCACGCCGGAGGACGAGGACCGCATGCCGCCCAAGATGCGCAAGCGATGGATGCATCGCGAGGTGCAGACGAGGAGCAGGCAGGATGAGCTTCTGTTTGGGATGGAGCGGCCGCGCAGGTTTGCGCTGGATGTGATGGATAAGGGTGATAAGGCGGAGAAGGTGTTTGATGGGAGGCTGGTGGATGCGCAGAGGGGTTTGGGTATTCGGTTTGGTACGTTTTGTGTCATGATTCTTTTTTTCGAGCTTCGTCTTTTGTTTTTCTCGTTTTTCGTTCCTTTTAATTTTGTGTTTTATTTAATTTTTTTGTGGAAGGCGTTGGCTGATGAGTTCTCTATAGATAAACCTGCACATACACCTTCTACTCCCGACGACATCGCCCGCGATAACGAGCTCATGCCGCCACCACCCATCCCCGCCGCGCTCGACCCCACCACTATTTTTTCTCAACGCGCCAGATCATCGACGCCAACACCCTCGCCGCCGTCGCCGCACCTCCCAACCCCTTCGCCTACGCAACCTGGGCTATCTCCGGCGGTTGAACCTAGGATAGTCCATCCGAACGGATATCTACGCACGCATCTGTCAGGATTGGACGCGGGTGGTACGGGCATCTCGCCGTTGACGGGCTTCGCGAATTTGTCGTTGCTCAGTCCGGCGTTGACGCTCGACAAAGAGGGTAAATCCAAGTTGGTCGAGGTATTGATTAAGGCTTCGTTGCCTCCGCCGCCGCCGCCATCGCTGCCACCCTCTGTTCAAGAGGTCGTCGTTGAGAAGGATGTTGAAGAGCAACGAGAGGTCGAAACTGAGGAGGCTTCACGTCCGAGCGAGGGTGTGGGCGCAACGGTCGTAGACGAGGATGTCGAGATGTGCGATGTCGACGAAGAGGAGGTCAGAGAGGCAGTCGAAGTCGAGGCGCCCGTGGAAGAGCCCATTGAGAGGGACATACGCGAACTTTCGGCGACGTGGAGCCCTCTGCGTCGTGCCAGCAAGCTTCCTACCGACGTCGACGCTGCGCCTCAAGAGAAACAGGAGGAGCCTGCCCCAGTTGTCGTTCATGACGAGGAGGTTCATGCCGAACCTGTGGAATCCAAGAGTACCTCGTCGCCGTTGGACTCGATGGCGTCGACGCCTGCTTCTCGTCGCTCGCCGGTGCCTTTCACCTTTTTCGACGATATCAGCCCGATGGAGTATATGCCAAGGGAGCCTGAAGTCGTTCGGTCCAAAGTTGGCGTTCGAGAAAGCAGCGTTCCTGAAGTGTTTGGTCCTTTCTCCTTCAGCGCATCCTCCGTCCCTCTTCCTCGCTCCTCGCAACCTCCAGAAACCACAAACGTCGAAGCCGTTGTCATTACTACGAAACCATCGGTCGCCGTTACGCCCGCACCTGCGAAGACTTTACCTCCAGATCATTTCTTCGATACGGACGACGAAGAGGAGTGGAAGCGCCAGGTGGAGATGGACGTCGACGTGTCTGTGGAAATTCGGAAATCGCCCTCGCCTCTGCCAGAAACGCCGCCAGCGACGCGCTCAGAGTCGAAGGAAGTCGAAGAGGAGGAGGTCGAGGAGGAGGAAGTCGAGGAGGTTGAGAAGGATGGAGATGAGACACCCAGGCGGCCGTCAGTAGCTCGGAGGACGACGACGCCACGCATTCTCTCTTCGGGGCTCGGAGCGAAAAGAGCTCGGTTTGCGGGCGTCGCAGGTCTTGGCCCCTCGCGAGAGCAGAAGGAGGGACTCGGTGGATTCGTCACGGTCTGCGTCGCCTGCGCCAGGCGAGGAGATGGAAGATGAGAAGGCGATGGAGATGGAGATGGAAGTGCATGAGCCCCCGCCGCCCTCAGGATCGACTGTCGCTGAATCTGAAGCGCCACCGACCCTGCTACTTCTGTAGCCGCCGAATCGATGGAGGTCGTTGAACCGCCGATCGAAGATCGTCAGCCTTCCCCAGCTTCAGTTCCAGCGCCAGCAACATATCCACTTCTCGATATCCCATCCGCTCGTCAATCGTCCGCAGCCAAATCCGCCTCTCCAGCGCCTCCGTCTACGGACGCTCCACCCGCCATGTCATCCACAGAGAAACAAACATCCACATCCCCAGCACCGTCGAACGTCGATGCTCCAGCGCAAGATCAGGCTGCGCAGCCGCCCAAAGTCAAGCTCTCGCTCCGCGACTTCGTGCTGAGGAAGAAGAAGCAGCGTGAGGAGCAGGAGGCGACGAAGAGTGTGCAGGCGTCGCCTATGAGCATTAGCTCTGCGCTGGCGGCAGAGGAGGGGGATGGTGAGAAGGAGAAGGAGAGGGAAAGGGAGAAGGAGAGGGAACAGGAGAAGGGGGTTTCGGCGAAGCCGGTGTTGGGTGGGAGTGGGAAGGAGGGTTCGAGTCAGACGGTGGCGGCTGTTATTGGGTCGAATTCGGTACCTGTTGCTCCTCCGGCCTCTGTGCTGGTGCCTATCACCGTACACGTACCGACAGCAAGTACGCCTATCGTCACCGCACCCAGGCCGATAGCAAATATGGCCGCCACCCAGGCCAGTGCCACCGAAATCTCGCCGACGAGCAGCAAGCAGGCAACACCGACTCCACTCGACAGGTCTAAGACGGCGTGGTGGAACTCTCAAATCAACAAACAGCCCTCGACCGAACCTAAAGCGCCTCAAGATAGGAATTCGATTGACGAGAAGCCGTGGATACGCGTAGCGACGAAGCTGGCGAGCGGCTTGAAAGCTGACGCCATATCTCCTGAAGTTGTCTCCGCCACTTCGCCTGTCGTCAGCGCTGCGCCTCCTCTAGTAAAGCCGTCTCTCGAGGAACCCATCATCAATGGGCATCATCCGCCTCTTATTCCTTTGCCTCCGCTATCTCGACAGCCGCAGAAGATACCATTCCCCCTCCCAGTCCGTCCTCAGCAGTCGTACGTGCCGCCCTCGACCCATGGGTTTGATACCCGCGAAGCGAAGAAGGAACAGCTCGATGCACCCATGAGCGAGCTCTCTACTTTGCGATCCCCCGAGCAGAAATTCTTCCCCCAACCGACCGCTTCGTCCCAACTCAGCGTTCCTCAGCGCCAGTCCGCTCTGTTCAACGGGTCGATTTCGCCCGTTGGGCTTGATCTCGGCCATGCCGCCCACACACGCCGCCCATCGCACGAAGATGGTGAAATTGAAGCCTCGCCGCCACTTGCTCCTCACCGAAATCTCGTCTCACCCGCCGCGCGACCTTTTCCTCCCAAAGCACGTCCCTTTTCTAATAACTTCGCCACCCCACAGGCGCATTCACCGCCTACCGGCCCACGCTCATCGTTTCATCCATCTTCGGCGTCTCCGACTCCCTCTTTCAACAGTAACGGCGGTGGGTCCAGCTACCGCCCACCCACATTGGCGCAATCGGCGTCTGCTGCTGCGAGCACCGCGCCAGTTAGTCGTCCAGCGCCTCCGAGTGCACCCCGTGCGTTGCGCCAGTCCATGCTTTCGAATAAACCTGCCGCCGGTAGCGCTCCGGTGCCTTTTTATCATCAAGGAGGATCGCCGCATATTCCACGAGGACCGTCTGCGGATCGAGATAGAGATCGTGAGTGGGATGCGCGTCATTATCGGGGGGCGCGGAGGGGTGGAGGAGGAGGTTGGGCGAGATGATTAGCGAGTTACGTGGATTTGTTTTCGTTACTTCTGGTTCTTTTATATTTGTTCCTTCTTATTCTTTCATTATTCTCTTTTGTTCGTCGTTCCTCTGATTCTTATTGTGGTTTTAGTCTTTTTATTATTTTTTCCAGTCTTATCGGCTTCAGGACTCGTGTTTTATTATTCCTGCCAGTTATCTCGCCGTCTTTTCTCTGTTTTTAGCTTTAGCTGTTACGTCTGCTTTGCGCCATGGTCTGTACTATTCTATATCATCTGTGGTATGATTAATACATTATACGTTCAAACTTTCATTTCAACCCGCGGAAAATGACGCAAAGAAAAAATCTGGTCGTCACTAGTTAGGTATTTCATAAGTGTTATAAGTACGTTAGAAATTGGCAAAGTTTTATGCGGCGGGTTACTTCGTCGTCGCTCGCCACGATATCAAAGTCTTCGTTATAAAATATGATGAGTTGCGCAATGTCGCGTGTTGAATAACCGCCGACGTTGGCGACAAAATTAGGCGGTATGGCCCCAATAGGCGCTGGTTGAAATCCGGATGTTCGCATCTCTGGAGTATACTCTGGCGTAACGAGAACAGCTTTCTCGAAACCGTCACCTGGAACCTAGATGTTCAGATGAGTATTTTCACGGTCCTAAAGTACGCAAAAGAAACGTACCGTTTTTCTTAATGGTTTGTAGAATGGTTGACTTCGAAAATTACGTGCGATAGTGCGGTAGTTGAAGATCAAGGCAGTATTGAGCTGGAGACTTTCTTCTAGAGCATTCAAGCGGCTCTCGATACTGCTCTGCCATTGTTCACTACCGATTGTTCCTTGGGTCGATGCAGGATTGTACTGCGCTGCGATATCTGTTGCAACGTTTTAGAAAACGGCCTCGAAAGAATTAAACAGAAGCGCATACGTGATCCTTCGATCGCCTTTAGTCTGATTTCGAGAGTTATATGCCCGCGACCTTGGAGTATATTGATGGCCATCAGTGAACATCATTGGACATTGTTGGTGATCGTCGGTCATTGATGGCCGCCGCCAACCAGTAATTTCCATTAACATTCACTGATTTCCACTGGCGCTCTGACCACATCCTCGCTGACATTCAATGTATATTATTGGGATTGACTGTATATCATTGGTATTTACTATAAATGTTGCATTTCTTCTCTTCTGGCGCTACAGTTTTATCTCCTGGCCTGCTGCCGATAACTACTGAGTACCGACCCTTCAATACGGCAAACCCTCGAAACTGCGACCTATTTCTGTCATCGCTGACAGCTGTGCGCATGGGCTCAGAAATCAATCTATTTGTTGGCACCGCTCCGTGCAGACAGCCATCTCTCTTTCCGCATATCATAGAGTAGATATCTACTATAACTCATTTCAATATTTATAAGCAGTTTTCCAGACACCAGATTTTAATTAAGTATGTAGCCTACTACCACGCTCTTGCACATTTTGTATTAAGCGCTCAAGAAGCGCTCATCGCGCCGCGTGCGCCCTTCATGTGACCGTAGACCTTGTTTCGATGCTTTACATAATCGCGTTCTCGTAGTCGATTCAGAGTTACCTAGGCTTGAAATGTTGACGGTTTGACCTAGATTTATGTGTTCAACTGAAATTCACTGACCATCCGCAATATCCGCTAATATTCAATGTGTATCCACGGCGTGTTCAGTAAAACATGGCAACATTTTCTGCAGATACACTGGAAATCACACCGGTAAATAGTGGCAGGCATTTTTAACTATCATTAAAGACACTAAATACCAATGACGAGCTAGGGTGATATCCACTGATGGTCAGTGATGGTCACCGGTGGCCAGGAGGTTGAATTTAACCTCCACTGAACATCAGCGCTCATCAGTGCTCATCAGTGTATTTTAATGAATACCCTTTGTGTATGCCAGTGATATTCACTGTATTACAGTTAAATATTCAGTAGAAAACAGTGGTGGCCACTGAAGTACAGTGACCTTTATGGTCTAGCGCATATTACTGGATTTCGACGCTATGTGCCATGTCCGTATCCAGAGATTTTGGATCCATCGTAATATGCGAAGGCTAAGGAATTGCGTGCTGAGTATAGTACAAGGCATGAAGTGGAATTGGATCGAAAAGCGTCAACTGAGACCTTACTGCGTGTGAGTACGTCTCGTCTCAGTCCTCACTACGAACACTCGCCTTCTTTTTGAATGGAGTTGGATCGCCGTCGTCCTCACACTCCTTGACCTTAAATACGGAAACATATTTAAATATCAAGTTGACGCGCTCGTCTAACTACATACCGCAGAACACTACACACCCCAAAGTATATCGGCCAGCAGGAATATAATCTGAGAGAAAACAGCCTTTCATTAACCAGGAACAATCTGTCGTTGTCATATGCCCACTGAATCACTCGCGCGGTTATAGGAAATATATAAAGGATAAGAAGAAAATACAAGGCAACGAGGATACAATGAGATCCGACACGAAATATTCATACACGCACCTAAATTCTACTCACACAAACCGCAAAAGAGCCCGCCAACACCTTAATACACATGCACCTCCTCCCTCTCCCTCCCCCTCATCACAGGCGGCGCCGTCCCCTTGACATAAAGCCCCGTCCATAAATCCGTCGACTCGGGCTCTGGGCTGGCCTTGGCCTCCTCCACCGCCGCGTCCACTGCCGCCTTAGCCTCCTTGTCCAGCACCTTCAGTTCTTGCTCGGACGCGACTCCCCAATCTACGATGTACGTCTGCAGCCCGCGGATGGGGTCTTGTGTGGAGCGCATGCGCTGGACTTCTTCGCGGGTGCGGTAGGTGGTTCCGGGGTCGGACATGCTGCCAAAAAAAAAGAGAGAAAGGGAGGTTAGATGAGCGGAGTGGAGGAAATGAGGCAGGTAGTGACGTACGAATGTCCTCCGTAGCGGTAAGTCACGAACTCAAGCAGGAGGGGGCCCTTCTCGTCCTCGACGGCCCACTTGCGCGCGTACTCCGTGGCGCGCTTGGTGGCGATGATGTCCATTCCGTTGACCTAAACGCAAATGCAATGGGTTAATAACTTGTCGAAATAATATGGCAATGCGGGTAAACGTTATCCAAAGATGACGTTGCCTGATGACGCAGGTTCCGTAACTGATGTCGCTCGCAACCGGCAGAGAAGGGAAGTGAGGGAAAAGAGAAGAAAAAGGAACGAACCCGGAGGCCTGGAATCTTGTCTCCGCGAGTGAAGTACTCGGTGTTGGAGGACGAACGCTCGGATGAGGTACCCATTCCGTACTTGTTGTTCTCGCAGACGAAGATAGTGGGGAGATTCCATAGCTTGGCCTAATAACTCACAAGTTAGTACCACAATGACAAAAAAAAGGTGAACAGATGCACCATATTGAAAGCCTCAGACACCTGTCCCTGGTTGCTCGCACCATCACCGTACAGTACAAATGTACACGTTTTCTCGCCCCTGTACTTCTGCGCGAATCCAATACCAGCACCGATGGGCACCTGGGAGCCGACGATACCGTATCCACCGAGGAGCGAATGGGTGAACATGTGCATGGAGCCGCCCTTTCCATGGGACATGCCTATCTGGCGTCCGAGGAGTTCACCGATGACGCCTTTGACGGAGCCGCCGCGCATGACGACGTACGGGTGGCAGCGGTAGGAGGTGATGACGCGGTCGTCCTTGGTGATTCCGTGCTCGAGACCGACCGAAACTGCTTCCTACGAACCACAGAAAACGACATTAGAATGATATGAAACAATATGCAAGGCGCCAGCGTACCTGTCCAGTTGACAAATGGCAGAACCCGCGGATGAGGTTGGCCTTGTAGAGGGCGTCAGCCGCCATCTCCATGCGACGCACAGTCTGCATCTCCTTGTACATGGTCAGGAGCTCGTCCTTCGTGACCTGGACCTCGAGGACGGGTGCGTCGCACAGGTAAGAACGAAAGGACTGTTCATGGAGCTTGAGCGTGATGGGGTGCGCGGGGTTTTCGGGCTTGTTGTGCAGCTTCGTGGTGTCGGCGGACGTCTGGACGTTGCGGGCCTGGTGGTGGGATGTGCGCAATGCGGCTGGGCGTACCTACATGGCAGCCAGAAGGTTAGCCCTTGTTTTCCACCCGGAGGCCCGCCATTGACAGAGGCGTGGATACGGAGGTCCAAGGTTGGAACTAGACTGACGATGCGGGAAGAGAACCTTGAGCGCGCCAGGGAGGCCATTTTTATGGAGGTGGAGGAGGAGGAGTGGTCGAAGAGAAACGCGTGATAATGCCCCGTGGGAAGAATACTTTACCGCTGCTTTCGTACCTCCCGCCACGATGCTCCTTGCGCGCTGCCTCCATCTCAAGAAGCCTCCTCGTCTCTCTGCGCGTTATTATAGTGTGAAAGCGTCCCGAATAGACCCTGCACTAGTCACTTTCCGGCCAGAGACCCTTGTCTCCCTCTCCCCACCCCCTATCAACTTCTCCAATTTTTATGTGCGCACCGTGTTCGGCGTCGCGCTGCCACGTTACGTGACAGGCCACAGGTTCCCTGCTAACACCAGCGGCTTCCTCTACTACCAGCCTGGTCGCACTAAGGTTGCCGGGCAGCTTCGTCTGCGTATCTGCGACGACGCATCCTCCTTCAATGCTGGGCGCGATCTGCTCGTGGACGGCATCGAGCCGTGGGGTGTGCATCTCGCCAACCTCGTGCGCAAGCCATCCTACACCCCAATTGTGGATCGATTTGTGCAGGAGAACCTCGTCTCCACGAACACTGTCAAAATCATGCGCGCTCTCCTCGCGGACACCGGCACGCGCGCATGGGCAAACCTCATCTGCACGCTCTCCGACCCTTTCTACGTCCACCTCGACAGCCACCAGGGTTTGCACCTCAACGTCCTCACCGCAAAGCACCACGCCACCTACATCCTTTGGCATATGTTCAGCACCATGAATATACCCGCGCGCACGGGCAAACCTTCGCGTACGACTTTCTTCCGTCCTCGCCGACTCATCAGATCGCTGACCTTGACCCGCAGGATCTATCTCACCCTTCACGGGCACCCTCAAAGTACGCTTCGAGCTCTCGAAACTCCCTGAACACGCCTCCCTCGGCCCCACGCTCGTCATCAAGGTCCTCGAGGTCCATAACATGCGCCAGGTCCGCGAGGACATCACCATCGTCAAGAAGCCCGTTGCGGGTGAATATCACTGTCGCTTCCCGCACGGTCGCATGACGATGTGGCGCTTATGTGTCGACGAGGTTGTGGGTGGGCGAGAGGCGTTTGGGCCTCTGCTCGACATGCCTGGGATCGTTTATGCTGAATGAGGGGTCTATCTTATTCATTATTTCCATCCGACTGCACACCAAAAGTATGTACTCTGTTTTACTGTATTTTATTTTTCAGCAATGTTCTTTTCCAAACCAACATCAAACTCTCCCCGTTTCATCCATTTTGAAGCTCTCAGTTCAACACGCCCAGCCCGAGGTGAGTCTTTCAGCTTTCCCCCTTATCCGCGATCATGAACCGCTCAGATTTTTTTGTGCCAGTGATTATCGCAGCTGTGAGACGCCATGGATATCAGCTCTTTTCTCAGACGTGGTGAATTTTTGTTTTAGCTAACGACCATCAACAGTAGACGAGGTACGCAAATACTTGCTTCACGGTCTTAGCCGTATACTTTCCTCACCGTCCTTTTTTTTGTTTTAAAAATAAGCTCATTGAGGCCCTACGCAACAAGGATCCGCTATCTTGTCGGCTTGACGTGTTCAAGATCGTTTGCCCTGACATCACCGAATTTTGATGTGAAGTACGGTGCTCGGGAGTGGCTGTTGTGATGTTGAGGGCCGATGGACGGGGCTGAATGCAGGCAGAGGGCTACATGGAAGCTTTTGGGAATGTAGCAGCACTGGTGGTGGATGTGAATGAACGAGAAAGTGATCGACCGAAGAACATGACGGAGAACGACGGGTTGACCGTTGACGTGTCGAAACATTATTGAAGACTTGTTTCTTGTAATTTACCCGTATTTCCTCTCTCTGCGAGTTGTCCTCCTATTCCACGTCCTCCCCACTTCATTGTACAGGCTTTCTCATTCTTTATTAAATACCATATTCTTCTTGTGCCGCATTGTCGAGTATCCTAGTACCTACTGTACTACGCCAGAATTTGTGTTATTCAACCTGTGTATATGACATATCTATTTGATGAATTTTTCTGACCTCCCTGACGCTGCACAACTCGAACAGAAAGAGAAATACTTAAGTGTTAGCTCGGTTAGTGCCCCGGTCAAGTGTACGGCTATCCGCGGCGTCGAAATACGCCGTGGGAACGATAAACTGATTTCGCTGTTCCTCCAACCATGCTCCTTGCATGCTACCTCCATCTCACGAAACCTCCCCTTCTCTTTGCACGTCGGACATATACAAAGAAGGTAGATGCATCGATACCGACTACTTTCCGTCCAGAGTCCCTTGTCGCCCACCGCCGAATCCCACTCGACTTCTCCAACCGCACCGCGCGCAGCGTGCTGCGTATCCCACTGCGCTACTCCAGCAACAGGCGCTTCCCCGCGGGCAGCAAAGGTTTCCTCTACTATCAGCCTGGCAACACAGAGCTCTCCGGGCAGCTGCGTATGCGCATCTGCGATGACGCATCCTCATTCGACACCGGGCGCGATCTGCTCATAAACGACATTCAGCCGTGGGGCATTGACCTGGTCAACCTCATGCGCAATCCGCGTCTCACTCCATTCGTGGACACCATCGTGAAGGATGGCTTCGTCCCCCCACAGACCATCGCCGACATGCGCGTGCACCTCGCGGACACGGGCCTTTGGCCCTGGCACAACGTTCTCTGCGCGCTTTCTGAACCGTTCTACGCCCAGCTTGACAAGTTCAGTATATCTTTGAATGTCGTATCCAAACAGCACATTGGGAAGCTCGATCTGGGTTACATATTTACCACCTTGCCGCGAGTCCGAGGCCGAGACCAGTACCTCATTGACCACCACCGTACGTCTTTCCCAACATCCTCCCTACGTTTACATCAGCCTCACCGACTCGTTGACTTCCCAATTGTGCTCAACCCTCAGGTGCCATCTTGCCCTTCACCGGAACCCTTAAAGTCCGTTTCGAACTCTCTAAACTCACTGAACACGCCTCCCTTGGGCCTACACTCGTTCTCAAGGTTCTCGAGGTCCACAACCTGCACAACGTCAGGAAGAGGGTTAGCACTGTCAAGGAGCCCGTCGCTAGCGAATACCACTACCGCATGCTGCATGGGGAGCTGACGATGTGGCACTTGCGTATCGACAATGTTGTTGGTGGACGAGCGGCATTCGGGCCTCTGCTCGACATGCCTGGAATTGTTTATGCCGAATGATGCATTTTTTTTCGGAGTCTACCTTATTTGTTATTTCCAGATCTTGTCGCTCGGTTTTATCCTATCGGAAACCGAAAAGTATGTATTCGCTGTATTCTATTTTCAACAATGTTTTTCCTTGTATTCTACGCACGCGAGCGCCTGGGCGCATCGGTCTGGCTGTATTACTGTAGAGATTTAGAGAACCATGTTCATAGCAAATCAAATCTACTGAATGATATACACGCCGTGTAGCAAGAGATGCGAGGCTTTGAAGAGTAACCAGGAGAAGAGGTCGTGGAGAGATTTATCACGATAGATAATGCTTGCTGGATGTTAATCGGGGACGAAGTGAGTACGGAACATTCGTCAACGCACCGCGCTTGCTATAAGCAGTTCTCCCGGTGCACCGGCTCTCCCATCATCGATCATCGATCATCGCCTGTGCTACTCCTAAACACATAAGTATACCTACTCGCTGGGCCGCACTTCGAGAGTTGAATACGGTGGATTTAAACTTCCTGTCCTCCTAATGTCTTTCAGGGTGTGTGCACACGCTGCATGGGCTGATTCAACCATCGCGCATTCTTAGACACGAAGATCTGAATTTTTATTGTATCTGGGACGTAGAAAAGTATTTTTGACGTATTTTACACATCCGCATTGTGTCCAAATCGCCTCGAATCTCCATTGTATAGTAATGAATGACGCCTCGAACAAGACTCGAGATCGGGTGCGCGTAGCAGCAGGCAGGAACGTTGAAGGCGTTGTAGCGGAGAAGAGCTGGCAAGCGCCTTATAACCAACATCGACTCGGGACGGCGACTGGGAATCATAAGCACGCGAAATAAAACTGAGCAAAAAATCAACGCCGCAAGGGTGATATCCAGAAGATGCTTGTAAGCATCAAGCTATCGCCCTTCGCCGCCATACTGCTACTGGCAGTACGACGACATCAGCGTCGCGTAGCTCGAGCGACGAGTACTGGTTCTCGCGTGTTTAGTTTTTGCCGGTCTCGGTCCTCGCGCGAGTCTGCACAAGCAGATTGAGAGACGGATAAGGCGCATGAAGAGGATAGTCGGTGGTATGAGGTTTGGATAGATAGATGATGTGGCGTCAGAGAAGGAAGAGCGAGGGATTGGATTGCAGGAGAAAGGACGCACAGCGTTGGTGAGAAGCATTCGAAACCGCAGATGAGGACGCACAAGCCAGCAACGAGGAAGGCAGCACAGTTCCAAGGGAGTGATAGCAACAGAAAGATTTATGGCGCAGAGCGGAGCGAGGCAAGCAGGTTGAAGAGGTAACGGACCATGGTTGGGGTAGGAATCTTGCGAACAGTCGCCGAGTATCAGTTCATAAGCCTAGCGTATCTGGGTCTGAGATAATCAATGAGATCCAACAGAGGGAGCCTGGAGGACAGAGCGCACTCACAATCACCAGAACCGCAATATCCTGCTCTACCGTATAACCTCCCTCGATCTGGCAGAAGTAGCAGGATTGTCGTGGAGGCGGAGCGGGCACTGGGAGAGGTAAGGCCACAGAACGTCGACATTGGCGTGTCGTGGACGAGATTCATGTGTAGGTTAGACTGTTCTTTACATGGCGAAAGATATAATGCGACTGTGGGACGCATGGGTAGAGTACAGAGAAATCAACAGATGCGCATGCGTGAGCGGGGCGTCATGGCAAAAAAGTCTAGAAAAACGCACCTCTGCGCACCTGCGCTCATCATAACATGATGTAAATGCGTCAGACTGGAAAGAACGTTCGAGGAGGGTAAACGCTGGCAGCAGAAGGGCTGGCCGAACAAGAGCTGAGAAGAAAGGCGTTGGGAAAAAAGGCCCGACATTTGTAGCGGAGCCCGAAAGCGCAGTCCGTCCCTCCGTGCGAGCCTCACAATCCATCGACCACCACAACTTCTAAACTTCTAGCGTCTTTCTCTCCCTCGTTCGCTCTATCCACGATGCGCTCGCTTCCTATCCGTGTGTACAGTATTTAGACCTAGATAGCACGTCGGAGCAGACAAGGTGAATACAGTTCAACCAACTTCGTTTGTTGACAATTGCCAACCTCGGTCTTTAGAATCAAATTTTCTGTTGCGACCGTACAGAGACACCGTTGAAGTATTCTCCTATAGGGTGAAACCCACTACTTCCTCTTGTATTCAAGGTATCAATAAATCTCAAATATGCAAGACTGGGAAAGTTATAATCGTATAATTGATGTCCTGCCGCGTTCGTGTCCCTGGAAGATCAGACAATAAGTTCAAGATAAGTTTACATGCAATTTTGGATTAGAAAGGTTGACATCATTTCTAAATTCTCTGATTTAACGCATACACAACAAACGTCCAGGGATGCCACGAACTCGATCGGCGGCAATCCATTCTCATCGAGGATTCTCGTTCGAGAATCACCACAGGTACCGCCCGCCCTCGATATTATGGAATTGACCGCCGTCCTTCTCGCGCGTCGATACTGTGATGATGCCCATCAGGATCCTCGCTGCGTCCTCGGGCTTCTGCCATCTGTCCCCCAAGCTTACTTGAATGGTGCCGGCGGTGTCAGCGGCGGCAACTTGCTTTGCTACGGTAGTCGAAAGGGCTTGGGTGAACAGTATAAAAGAAGAGGAGGATTGGTGGCTACGTACCCATGTCAGTGTCGACGGGGCCGGGGCATTGAGGGAAGGCGACTAATGCATGCATACATAGTCGATGTTAGCCGCTGAATATCATTCATACTCTCGCACGACACGCACCGAGCCACTCGTTCTCAAAGTGGACCTTCCTCACCACCCAATTGAGCGCCGCCTTACTCATACAATAGGGCGCGATAAAAAAAGGCGACGCATCCTGGAGCGCGAGGCTACCGCCCCCAGAGCTAACGGCGATGAACCGCGGCTGCGCGCTCGCTTGCAGGAGGGAGCGGAAGGACTGGAAGAGGACAATCGGGCCGAGGACGTTTACCTGGAGAGGGCAAAGAAGGGTGAGGGAAGGAGGCAGAGGGGAGAGAGGGGAGGAACGAGGCGTACGGAGAAGTGTTCTTGGTATTTGTCGACGGGCGCGTCGTGCAAGCTGCCAATATAGTTCTGGATCGCTATATCCAGGTAAGTACGAAACAAAGCACCAAAACGAAAAGCTTACACACCGGCGTTAGCAATAACTGTATCCATCCTACCCCACTTGCCCTTGATCTCCTTTGCCAGAGCCTCGTTGCCCTCCTCATCGCCCGCGACGTACGTCACAGGCAGGACACAATCGGGGTCGCGCCCTGCAAGCTCGAGAAGTTTTGGAGCATTTGCGCCCGCCTGCGTAGATGACAGCGTTAGGATCTTTGGAGGCGATGTCGGCGACGAGGGCGAGGCCTGGGCGATAGGGCGCGCGTTAGTGTGGTGAAGGCGCGAGGGGAGGGGAAATAAGAAAAAGAGCGGCGTACCTATGCCGCGCGTCGCGCCTGCGATTAAGTAAATTGTGTGGGTTGCACTGGACATGCTTCACGTTCAAGTTGTGCGAGGATAGATATGCAATTCAGTATTTATACTTGAAAGGGGTATGTTTGAGGCTATATGTCTCAGACACTCGAGGCTATCGAAGCAGAGATTTTAGTCATCCTTATTTGACGCGTAGAATCAAGGTAACAAACCGAAAGGCGGGACGGTTGATGTAGCACGGCGTATTTCGTATTTGAGGTCATTTAGTCAACGTCACTTTTGCGAGCCCTCTGGGTACTTCTTTTCATGCTCTGAATACTTCCTTTCGTGGTGCCGCAGGCGGCCTTATCCTACCCTTATTATCCCTTTAATCCACTGTGGATTAAAGACCCCCCAAGAATGCTCGTCCCTCGGTTGGGGATAAATTACCAAATCTTCAAATACCCGCGAAGACGCATCTAAAACCATTTGTCATGCAGTTGATTAGTCATGCCACCCTCTCTTTCCTTTTAGGGCTATTTATCACGGTACGCCATCAATGGCAAGAATGCTTGTGTTTGCATGGTCGGAATGGTCTGAAAATCGGAGGGAAACTCCTTCTAGGCTAGTCTGAACTACTTCTGCGAGCACAGCTACCGCTTTTGTCCGAAGGTCCGGGAATGGGCGCACGACCTGTTTGGGCAGTTACGCTGGGTCGAATTCTGCCGCCAATAATCCAATATCCAGAATGCATAAGAATGTTCGTGGCTGGAGGTAGATCTATAGTATGCCCACCTTCAGTAATTTTTTCACATCGACCGGGGCGTCCGTTCATGTTGGAGAGCGGATTTAGTCGTTCTGGGCAAGGCCTGTGCTGCCACTGGGGCTGTAAGGGGGGCTGTAGGTGAAGTCAACCAGTCAGTAAGTCAGAGTAAGGAAAGGTAGTCCTGACTTCACTGATCAAGAATCTGCCACTCATTTGCTTATCCAAAGTGTCGTTGGTCGGCTACCAGCCCATCAGTCGACACCTCACCTATGGGTGGCTTGGCATTGATGACCAAGCAAAAAAAGGTAAAAATGGAGCTTAGTCAACTAGCAGATCTTGTAGCTGGTGGAAATCAACCTCTGATGACACCAAGATTATGTCAGAATGCATCAATCTGATGCTCCATTCTTGTAATCAGTGTGGATAAGATTAGATGATGGCCATCAGATCAGAGATAAGATAATAATTGATCAAATAAGGATTTCTCTGACCACTAAATTTGTGCAAGTAAGCCAACGACAGTATGGACACGACCATGACATGGATGCGACCATTATGACAGATACGACAATGACGACAGCTTGTGGGGACTTGGTAAAGGATGAGGGCAAGCAGCTGTGATATAAATAGATTAATGTTCCCACACTAAAATAAGAAAATATGCCATGTGGTAGATATACATCTAGAATGGACTATATTACAAATCAAAATGCCTAGAACATCAAAACTAGACTCACCACAGCAGAAACAAGGTGGCAGTCGTATGGTCGTGTACCGACCAAAGCCTCCCTTCCATTAGGGATAAAAATAGATCAGTCACATGCCCTGTTAGGGCTAAGGGTTTTGGAGGTGATGGTTATCTTTATCTCTAACCACCACCATCTATCTGAATCAGAAATGTCTTCTACTGGGTAAGTCTTCTCCAAACTAGATATCTAGTTGCATTCTGATGGCTGGCTGTAGATCCAAGTGTTTTTACTGTGCAGCAGTCTTTCCGACCAATGCGAAGGGCACTAAGAGGTACAACAACCATTTGGCGACCCACCACTGTGCATCTGTGGAATTTCGCAATAAGAGTGAGCCAAATAGAAGGTCTACTAGTCTGAAATACTTACCACCAACTTGTAATAGAGAACCAGCAGCTTCTGGCGAGCTGCATGCGGTCGGATCCCAACGCTGATATTCTATGCTCTGAACTGTCGTGCGGCCAGGCCATGGCTAATTCTCAGGCCCTTATTGTGCATGTTAACAAGGCCCATTTAGCTGGCCTCAGTATTACCACCAAGATCATACCATTTCCATCTACTCGTTCCTCCTTGTCGCGCGTGTCAACTCCAGATGTCGATGCTGATGATGAAGCTGGCAGTACCACCTCTGTCGCAGATACACCTTCTGAAAATGAAGATTCTGCAGCTGGTAGTCGCATGCCCCGTTCTGTCTCTAGGTATAACCGGTTCAATCCTCTTGCATCACGGTCGTCTTCTCCGCACGACCATTCTAGACAATCCTCTCCCAACCGCCCTGCTTCTCCAAATGTTCCATCGCCACTGGCTCAAGTTGCTTTTTCCCGACCTGCTAGTCCCTCCGACCACTCCAATGACTCCAATTCTGATGTTAATATGTCTCCCACTTCTGATACTGGTGTTTTGGACAAGACGACCTTGATTATTATTCCAGCCACTTTCCATAATGCTGTTCCACGTCATGCTTTGGTTTGCACTGCTGCCGAATGTGGTTGTGCCATTAATCCAACATCCGACAAAGTCATTGCCCATCTTCGAACTCATGGTATTGTTCCGACTCCAAGTGAACAAAGCAGGCTTAAGGCTTATCTGGAACGCCACATCTCCCATTTAGCATTCTCGTCAATTATGACTGAAATTCCAGACAGAAACAGCGCACCACTTCAGGGTCTGGTCGAACATATCGGATTGGTCTGTCTTGTATGCGATCATGCTACAACAACACTATCATCTATGCAAAATCATCTAACGACTCAGCATCTCAATACTCCAGGCACATATCGCGATAAATGCAAGGAATCGACCATCCAGACCTTCTTTAACCACCTGCCGCGGTATTTTGGTGTCAATCGTGAAATGAAGGGGGTCGCGACTGCCTCTCCATATGCTGCCTACTTGGAGGATGTAGTTCCATTGATTGAGTCCATTGAGACAACGGGTGCTCCACCGGATGCCAACGACCTTTCTCCATTGCTGCAACAGACCAACTGGCATATTTACTTGGCCGATATTCTTCCCAATAAACAAAAGGTCAAGGCTGTCACTGCATTGATGAAAACTCCGACCAGCGCACGTGGCATTCCATGGCTTGGAAAGATTCTCAAAGAAGTCATCTTTGATTACATGGTCGCTATCCGTCGCATTGCCAAAAATGCAGATATTAGGGTTCTTCGCTTGTTGAAAGAGTTTCCAAGGTGCGATACTCTGGCTTTACTTGATTTAATACTTACAAGTTATTAGGGTTGCTGCTGGGGGTGGCTTCTTCCGTGCTCACGACCGCGACGACACACTCAGCAACTATGGGACACTGCTGCACAAGTGGGCTCATGCTATGATTTTGTCGGTCGAAACACCAGTCGATGACTTTAAACTGCCTTCTCTCCCGACGATCTCGCACGCATAGAGACATTGAAGCTCGACCTCAAAGCAGGCCGCAAGAAAGAGGCTGTCGAGTCCCTTCATATTTTGTTCAAGCACATCTGGTATCCACGACCACGTCTTTCTGCAGAATTTGACGCTGCTGGGAAGTGGGGAAATATCTATGAGTGCCTCATTGCTTTGGATTGTCTTCGGGAGGATGCAACATTCGACCAGCCTGCCAATATCACTCAGCGCTTTGCCAAGATTGAATACCACATTCGCGGTTGTATCTTGTATGAGGCCTATCAGAAATGCGACCAGTTCGACCATGATTTGGAAAGGTGAGTCTTTTGCTCAACTCAAATCTGTTAGGGTTAAATCTGGATTCTGTTAGGGCTGTATTGGCAGAAGGAGGTCCCAATCTAGATCCCAATACACCGTCGCCCTACAACAACTGCTTGGAGTACCAGGCATTAATTTCATCGCTGGCGTATCGTGCAGGCAAAGCTCCGACCACTCGCGTTAGTGACGATGGGATGTTTATCAACTGGAAAGGCTATGACTTTAGTGTCGCTGCATTCCGACAAGGCTTGCAATTTCTGGCCGACCGCATTGACACCAACATTAGTACTTTGACGGCAAAGTACAACCTTGCCATCCGTATACCTGATGCTATTGTGGATGACTGGAATGACAACAGCCGTGGATACAGCTGGACAACTTGCGCCACCTTTGTCAATGACCCCCGTGCTCTTCTAAAGGCTGTTTTGAATGATCCCGACCAACAACTGGCATCAGTTGACCCTTCTGGCAGATTCAGGTGGAATGTGGACAAGTGTTGGGAGTTTATTCGCATTTGCGACCAAATCTCTACCGACCTTGCCCTCCTGGCTTTCTTTTCCATTGGACCATCCTCTCGAGGTACAGAATTCCTTGATGGTAGTTATTCTAATGGCCTTCGACCACGCACAATGTTCCACGACCGCGATGGACTTTGGATTATTACGCGTCGCATCAAGTCAGAGACATTGACTGGTCAAGAGGCTTTCATTCCCAAGAAGTGTCATCCCCTCCTCACTCGCCTGTTCCATCAATACCTACTCCTTATCCGACCTCTGGAAGCAGAAATTATGTTTTCACTGCGCGACGCGACCATCTATCAGCAGTACAAGGAGTTTTTGTGGATGCAGAGTGGGAATCGCCTTCAATCAGAGACCTTCTCTGCTCTCATCAGTCAATTCTTGGAGAAGCATGTCGATACTCCCATGGGACTTCAAGGTTATCGCCAGGTATCGGTCGAGATGGGTCGTGTTTTTATTGGGTCTGAGTTCATGGTCGATGTTGAGCAGGAAGATGCTTTAGCTGCCCAGTCTGGTCACTCTGCTCGGATTGCTCAAGGCCATTATGCTGTGGAATCATCGCATTTACCAGGTGTGTCGAGTGAAGAAATTCTTCGCTTTGGTTATATGTCGGAACTTTGGTGGTGGATGACTGGGTTCCGCCCAAATCACTCTCCTTTGTTGCCCCGTCGTGCACGTTTTAAACTGACAGACTTAGCGCCATCACTTGACAAGACCTTTGACGCTCTTCCTGATATCCAGAAACCGTCGAACATGTCGACCTCATCGTCGAATGCATCTGGAATCTCCTTGGCAGACATCCAAGGGCTGGTTGATGGTTTAAAGTCCACCATTACTCATGAAATCCAGAAGATTAATGTGAATCTCAATGAGCGAGTACGTACCGCATTGGCAGAGGCACTATCAGATGGTCTTATTCCACGACCAACTACTGCGACCACATTTTCTGCTCCACTGGCTACCGCTTATGCAACATCGTCTTCTCTACCACCTCTTCACATTCCATCCTCCCACTCTCTCCCTGCTCCAGCTGATCCTGCCTATACAGACAATGCTGCTGAAGGATTTGACGACATGTATGGTGAGGTCGCGACTTACACAGCTGAAGAAAGAGAAATACCTGCCCCGACCACTTTAAATGCACCATCAAAAGCCCCTCCATCTGCTCCCACTGCCCCTTCTATCATTTCAACATCTGCCTCAGCCGCTGCTTTGTTACCTGCATCACCATTTTCACCTCGACCACCCACGACAATACCTATCATCAAAGTGACTCTGCCATGGCCGACAGCTGTAGAGCATAAATATATGCTGGCCCTACTGAAACGGCATTTTCCAGAAATTCCAAATCCGCGCTTCCGCTCTGAACATCAACTATTGGCTGTTTATCATGCTTTGCGTCGGAAGCAGACATTTATTGCTGTAATGCCGACCAATGCTGGTAAAAGCTTGGTTATGACTTTACCCCCCTTCCATGAACGTGGTTTTCAGTCTTATGTTGTTATTCCTAACAAGGCATTACTCACCGACCAAATAAAGAATGCACGGAAGCACGACTTAGAGGTCGCTCACTGGACAGCACAGTCCAGAGGTGTCTATTCAGGAAGTGATATTGTCTACATGGCCATGGAATCTGTTGTTAGTATGACTTTCCGCACGTAAGTCTTGCTTTTTTTGGACATGTCGACCGTCTCTGACTTGTCGTAGATTTTGGCAAAGGCAGGAGCAGAAAGCACTTCGTATTATTGTTGATGAAGCCCATCAAGTCTTAACTGAGGTTGACTTCCGCGAGCAGTTTGAAAAACTCAATATGCTGGCTGAGTTGGGAGTGCCAAAGATTTTTCTGACTGCGTCTCTTCCTCCTCGTCTCTTTCCTGCTTTCTGTCGTAATCTTGGTCTTCCACTGTCCACTCCTGTCATCCGTGCTCCATCACATCAACCAAATATTTGCTTCAACCGGGTATTCTATAGCACAGACACCACGACCGAGCTGAAACTTGCGGTCGACATAGCAGAGGTTCTTAACAAGAAAATGGATGCCGACCAAATAGGTATCATATTCTGTACTGACAAGACTCAGGCTAGATTGCTCCAGGAGGGTTTTACTCACTGTGGTTCCTATTCGACACTACCGTTAGACGACAAAGCACGATATGAAAATATGTGGATGAATTGGACTCCAAGCAAAGTCGACTCAAATGGAGATCCATTACCTGGCCGGTGGATAGCAGCAACAACTACTCTCATTCATGGAATTAATGCCCAGAATGTTGGAGCCACCATATTCCTTGGAATGCCTTTTGGAATGCTCAACTTCTATCAAGGCTCTGGTCGGGGTGGTCGCGATGGTCGAACATCATACTCCATCTTACTGAATGCTGTAAATCATCACGAGCTCACCAATCCTACTGATGAAGACTGGCCATGTGCTCGAGAAGGACTTACGTGGTTGGACCGCAACGAATGTCGTCGTCTTGGATTTAGTCGCCTTCTTGACAATGTTGAAGTAGACTGCTTCGACCTCGACCACGCGGAATTTTGCGATTTTTGTTCATCCGACCACTCATTCATTGAATCTCTACAAGCACTGGTATTGAATAAGCCAGAACTTCTTCCAATGGAAGAGCTTCCTTACTTTGAAGATGACGACTTTGCCATGCAAGACATTGACTTCAGTGGAGTCCCTGAATTAGGACCAGTCGTGCGACCACAAATACAACGGTCGGAACTTATTATTTGTTTTCTATGCATTTATATACTAACAACTATTGTATAGATTGGCCAAAACACCCAAGCCACCCTCCACATTTGAGCGTGCCAATGCTGCATTGGCTGGTATCACAGAATTTGACTTGATACCTCCGTCGACTTTGCCAATGCCGACCACTACGGCCCCATCTCTGCAAGTCCAAACAGAGGTCGCTGAACGGCGTCGACTGCATGATATTAAGGCTGAAAAAGCTATAATTATTGCTCAAGTTGCTGAAATACTTCGCCATCATTGTGTCGTTTGTTTCTTGAAGACCGACCACCTCCAAGTCAAGCATAAACAGCAATTATTTAGCAAGGCGTGTGGATTTGGATACAATACCTTCATGTTTGGGTGGATCGACTTCAAGAAAAACCTTCACTTTGGAAAGTACCGCTACTGCTTCAGATGCTTTCTTCCCCAGGAAGATGATTTTCGCCCTCCATCGCACGACCGCCCTCCACAATGCTCCATGTCTGAATTTGTCATTCACACTCTTTGGTTTGCAATGCATACGGACTGGAAAACTATTCAACGGCGATTTCCAGCAGCTCCAAATGCTGATAATGCATCACGACCAGATCTTGTGCGTTGGCTGGAGCGGTCGTCTGGTGACGACGGCTTTTGGAATGGTTTGGAGGTGGTTATGTGGTATTTAAAGTATAAGAAGTTGTATTAAAATGAGTGCTTTATATATTCAACAATTGATGATCTTATCTAGACAATTTTTTTGTGCGCTTCTCTTTGCATAAATATTTTTGTATATTGGTCGTTAGACGACCACGACCATCTTCATCCAGTTAGGGTTGAAAATAAAGGCTAAACACAAGTTGACATTCTAGATACAAGTACATTTTTTGGTAGCTTTTACTCTAAAGATTATCAATTTTTTTTGTGTTTTAAAGAAGAGTTACACCCCATTTTGGGGTGGTCGAATGCGCAATGATCAGATAAAAAAAAAAAACGACGGTCGACAATAGCAGTCAGAAAAAAAAACAGCAGCGAGGCAAGAATAACAAGGCAATGGTGATACAGAAAAGAAAAAGAGACCAGAGGGCAGACAGACTCACTCCTCATCATTGTTGTCATCTTCTTCGTCACTGTCGTTGTGGCCACTGCCACTCTCATCCTGGTCGCCAGCATTGTACTCTTCCAACAACACTAACTGCCTCTCCAAAATCTGCGTCTGCCTCGCGACCAAGCTGCTGATATTAGCCAAAACAGTATTGGAGTGGTCGACTGAATTAGCAAGTCGAGTTAAGATGGCTAGGATGGCCGGGTCGGTGAAGATGGTCGGGGGGGATACAACAGTGGAAGAGGAGGGAGGAGCAATGGCAGAAGAAGCATTGCCTGGAATGCGTGAGGTCGAAGCCTTGGGAGGAGGGAGAGACACAGTGACCTTGGCCTTTTTGGTTGCAGGGCCTTCAGTCTTCTTCACTTTCTTGGTCGGACGACCGGATGTCGAAGGAGTAGCGTGGTCGGTGGTCGAAGATGTAGCTGCCTGGCCAGCAGAACGACCAACCCTGCAAACGTCCTCGATTGGATAGTAGCACCTTGGCTTCTTCCCAACTCTACAAAGCTCACAAGTGTACCCGAGTGGGTTGCTGCTCTTGGGAAAGTCGCCATGTTCAGCCAGTCGCAAGGCAGCGCTTATGAACTTTGTCCCTTCGACGCGACAAGGTGATTCATCAGCGTCTCGACAGTTTTTGCAGCGGTCGGCATGAGTAAAAACAAAGTGGGGGGTCGGTTGGTAGAAAGTGATGGGGTCGCTGGCCGATCTCTGCCTCTTCTGCCCAGGATGTACTTCGACCACAGTCTGACCCTGCAGGGCATGCACCTGACGCAGCACTGGCCACTTCTCCAAAGCCTGGAGGCGGTAGGTTTCGAGGGAGGCAGGCGTAGATCCTTGGGCCACATGAGTCACCAATGGAGCAGGAGTGTGGTCGCTGGTCGCGTCATCGACATCAATCACGACCGGAGATGACTTGGGTACTGGTAATAAAGTTTTAGTGTTGCAGATGGAAAAATAGACAAAAAAACCTACGTTGGCGACCTTTGCCCTTCTTTCGGACATTGAGGGGTTGGGCATCCACTTCCTCCACCTCTGACTCGCCATCATCGTTGTCGTCGGGGTGGTCTTTCCGCTTGTGGGTCGCTACGACCATAGTTAGTTACTAAGTTAAAAGTAAGACAATGTCAACATACTAGGATGAGCAGTGTGGCGACGCTGCTTGGCCTTAGGAGTGGACTCAGGATCCAACGCAGCTGTAGAAAATACCTTATTAGACTACCCAATAAACACAATAACAAGTTACTTACCCTGGTCGTTCGACAGAGAAGGCGGAGAGTATGATGCCTGAGCATTAGACTGCAGGGCATTATTGAGAGTGGTGACAAGATTGCCCTCTGGAGCAGCTGGCCGCGACGCTATTGAATTTTTTAATATGGTCGGTCGATAATAAATAAATAAAAAACTTACAATGATGTGAAACGCGAATCACATCCGACAAAGTGGACATGGCAGGTGGCGCTATTGCTTCAAATAAATATATTGATAAGAAGGTAGACAATCTTTGTAATGAGACTTACCACTAGCAGGCACCAAAGGAGGCGTTGCAACACGGGTCTGGTCGGCGTGGCCAGACTGGTCGACGATTTCGACAGCTAAGAGAAAATAGCAACTTGTTGAGTTGGAGGGTTATATATAGAGCTGTATGATTCTCACCTGGTATCTCAATCTCTTGCATCACAGTATCCTCTTGCTCAACAGTAGCCGGAGTAGTGTTTGGCTGGTCGGGTAAGGTCGAACGACCATCGGCATCTAACGTGAAAAAAACAAATGAATTAGACAAAAAATTACAAGTCAACAGACTGATTATGCACCAAGCTCCATCTGGTCGGTTTGCAGACCACCAGAGATTTCACTATCTTCTCCGCCATCCGTAGTAGCACCTGAGCTGGGAGTCGTTGTTGGTTCAACCGAAGAATGCGTCTACAAGGCATAGTAAGTACAGAAGAAGCCATTAAGTAGCGTAGACTTACATTGTCGGGGTTCGACACAGCCTCATCACCTTGAGAACCAGCCTCAGAGCCGGTCGTGTCACCAGATACACCAGATTTATCAGAATCTGAGGCATCGACCGGAGGAGGAATAGAAGCGTCGACCGGTGGAGGAATAAAGGCATCAGGAGTAGGAATAGAGGGTTCGACCAGAGTAGGAATAGGGGTGTCGACCGCAGCAAAATTGGAAACAGTGACCGACCCAGCAGCAGAAGTGGAAGACTCGACCGCCGACGCAGTACCAGTAGCTTTCTCTTCCTTGAGCTTGGACAAGTGGGCCAGCATGGCGCTCAGCTCATCAGGAGAGTAAGATGACAAAGCCTTTGTGGGGTCGAAAGGGGTGGACATGATAATTGGTGCAGGTGAGTGAATAGATGGTGGTGGTTAAGAATCAAGAGAGATAAGCACAGCCACATTGGTGGCTGGATCAGCTGTACAGTTGCTTATCTAATTTTCCCACACATTATTCCAAATGCGGAATTGGCTAGAGCCTGCCTTATTATGGACTGTATTTATAATCAGAAGGCCCAGATTCTTCAAATTCCACATGTGACATGTAAAATGAAAAACCAAGATGTTGGTCGATCTGTCGTGTGGTCGACGCAGATGCGACCACTATGTTGGACTTGTGTAAAATATAAAAACATGGTCACATGTATAAATGCCTAATTAGGAGAGTTTCTCACGCTGTATTTAAAGTGCGGATTGGCCTAGACCATTACTTATTATGGACTGTATTTGTCATTAAATGGTCTAGATTCTCTAAATTGAGCATGTGAGAGCTAAAAGCAATCACAAATGTAATGCAGGTTTGGTCGTTTTTAGCGACCATGTCTTACTTAACGACCAAGATACCAGACTTGTAATTTGAACTATTGACCAGCATCAGAAGCTGGTCGTAGTATATCATATTGGTCGACAGCATGGACATAAACGACCAAGTCCATACAAGTATTAATTTTAATCCTGACCAACTCGACCAACTAAGACAAAAGTGCAACACAATGCTTAATACCAGGCCGTATATTAGTGATAGTATTTCGACAAATTAAGTTGGTTAGTATATAGTGGCTTGTCATAACGAAGTAATAGAATTCTAATGATACCATGCTCAACTCCATATTGACGCATCTACATAGTTTAATCAGCTTATCAGTGCGGGTAAGATTAGATAACACTCGCCATCAGATCAAAGATAAGATAAGGTATCCTCCGACCATTTAGACTGTACATCTATCTCGACCACAGCTTGTACATCAACTACAGTCAGTATCTGACCTCACTATCTCATGCGACCACAGTGCATACTCGACCACCACTATAGCTTTTGCGACCACATGGTACAATGCGACCACATGGTACAATGCGACAACAACATAGACCACGACCACGACAGCTTGAGCTGATGTAATGATCACATGGTCTGCTACCATATTGGGTGATATTCTCACGATCTGAACAAATTGCTTAGTTGGCTAGACCCTTCCTTATTATGGACTGTATTTATCATCAGATGGCCTAGAATCTTAAAAACAAGCATGTGACAGGCAAAAGAAACAGCAATATATTGGTCGAGCTAATCGCATATTACGACCCAGTCTCACACCTCATCAATGACTACGTCTAACTCCACGACAGCGACCGCAGACTTGGGCTATTATAAGTCAGTAACGACCAAGTAGATCAGATGTGTCGACCACTTTATATGCAACGACCAAGTCATATTCAACTCAACAAATAAGTCAACAATAGTTTCCAATTAATACCAAGTCTGATACAAATAATATAGCAGGAATAACCAAGTCAGCATCAGTCACTGTATAGTCAAGAGTATCAGCAAATCAGTCAGAGTCAATAGTGATGTAGTCAAAGTTAATAATCAAAGCAAATACAGCAGTCGATATTGCAACGACCAAGTCATTCAAGTCAGCGACAGCCAAGTCATTAGTCAAGGGTCCAAAATAGTCACGACTACCAAGCAAGTCAGATGTGACACGAAAAAATGCAACGACCAAGTCAGCAACTCAGTCAGAGTCAATGGCGATACAAGACAAGTCAATAGTCTAAGCAGATAGTTCAACGACCAAGTGAAAGAAGTCAGCGTAAACAGCCAAGTCATTAGTCAAGGGTCCAAAATAGTCACGACTACCACCCAAGTCAGATGCGACACGAATAGATGCAAAAACCAAGTCAGCAACTCCATCAGCCACTCAGTTGGTATCAGTCACGATATAGTTAATAGTTTCAACAAGTCAGTCAGAGTTAGTCACGATACAGTCAAGAGTTTCAACAAGTTAGTCAGAGTTAATAGCGATACAAGACAAGTTAATAGTCCAAGCAAATAGAGCAACGACGAAGTCAATCAAGTCAGGGTAAACAGCCAAGTAATTAGTAACAAGTTAACCATAGTCACACAGACCAACCAAGTCAGATACATCAGGAGTAGATATGACGACCAAGTAAGCAATCACGTCAACGACCAAGTTAGATGCAGCAACTGTATAGTCAACAGTATGAGCAAGTGAGACAGAGTCAATAGCAACAACAACCAAGTCAACAAATATATAAATGTGAATAGCGACCAAGTGAAAAGTCAAGTAAGCAAGTGAGTAGTCAGAAGCGATAGTAGTATTATTGAATTGAGTTAGAAGTGAAGTGAGTAGCAAGTCAATATAAGCAGAAGTAACACGGTAGTAGACAGTGAAGGATGGATCAAGGAAGTGAGTAGTGACGACAAGTGAAGTAATAGTAGCAGCGAGTTTATTGAGAGAAGTTGTAGATTAGATAGTGAATAGTTGGTGAGAGTATAGTGTAGAATTTGTTGAAGTTGGAAGGTAAGGAGTAGTGACGGAGTCAGATAGAGCAGAGTGATAGTCAAAAGCCAGTCAGAGGCAACCACAAGTGTCTGAAAAGGGAGTCCAACCCCCATAACCCGTAGTATATTGAAGTTGAGAGTGGGGAAATAGTCAGAGTAACCCGTAGAAGTGTGGAAAGTGATGTGAATAACCCGAATAGTTGAATAAATAACCCGACGATGCATGAAAAGTCGTGTATGGCGTACACGGTTAGGTTAGTGTTAATTTAGGGTTAGGGTTAGGGTTAGGGTTAGGGTTAGGGTTAGGGTTAGGGTTAGGGTTAGGGTTAGGG
>QEYC01000145.1:0-93518 GCA_009935795.1 Pholiota adiposa | reverse complement strand
ACGATAGATTTGGCACTTGATTCTCCGCGCTCTGCACTTTATCGAAGTGTTTATTGAAAAGTTTTATTCACGTGAGTTGTGTGCGCCACGGCTGATTGGGATCACGAGGGATTCATTGATGTGTCCCGTCTAGGGCATGCAAATAGGATAACTGTACTTACCAAACTTTAAATGGCGACGGCAAATACACGCGTCTTCGACATATTGGCTTGGCAATGCGTTGATATAGCGCAGGACGAAAGCCTCGGGCTTTCATGCGGGAAGTGCGGCGGTGTTCTGAAACAAGACTTGGAGCACGTTTTATTCTTTTCTACAAAGGAACATGATGGCAAAACGCTCAGAAACCCTGCGAAAGCATCACCTACGGGGGTGAAAGGTAGTATTAAAGAAGCCTTCGGAGTGCCACGCATGTTATCTGGATCCGTGTTGCGACCGGAAAGCATGAATGGAGCAATGATATATGTAGTGGGAGTGGGGTCGCCAACTGCGTGCGATTATCCGCTTTCGTCTAGCTTGCGCAACAGGCGAAGTGACATGACTTCAATGTTTCTAAGCGCTATCCTGAGATCTGATTTGAGGGAAGGAACGAAGTTTGGGTATGGTTTTTGTAGCTAGGGTTGTTTTCGAAACAAGGGAGTTCATTGGATTTGAACAATGCTCGCCTCGCGTATTATACTCGCGCGTCCTCTTGGAAAGCACGCCTGCGCCTCTGCCTCATTGCATCGCTTCATACACATATAAATCATGTGCTCGTCAAGAACACTACACCAAACAATCTGCATTCTTCGGCACTACAATGTCGTCTTTTCTTGACCCCCTTCGACAACGGATTCCTATGCAGAGGCTAGCCGGGATGAATCTCCCCCAATTGCCAGTTCTCTCCATGGCGTACCGCCATTGGCTGCTTTCCTGCCAATTATTATCCAGGAATTTGACCTTGTTCGACACTTTATCACGACTAAAGGGATGGCCGCCGCGTCCTCTATTTTACGATATCAATAACCACTTCGAGTCGTTTGTGGTCGACCCTTGAACAGCATATTGCGAGTGCTCCCGCGGCCAACAGGGCGATCACAACGCTTCTCCCCAGGTATCTTAATTCTGCAGAGATCCTCATGATCGGCTAATGGAAGATGGTCCATATAATCCTTTGTCTCATTCTGCAAGGAGCAAATGACTTACTTACTTACACGTCACCGAAACATGTAACCGGACTTTGCTTCTTGGATTCAGATGCCCTCCTTGTCGCATTCAGTAAGTCTTGGGAACCGAATCGGTCCTCTGGAGTGAGGAGCAATAGGACGCCTTCCCCAACTAATACTCAGCTCCTGTCCCATCTAAGTTCCTCTAGAGACATTGGTACAATGGTAAGTCGGTTTATCGAGAACAAGCACTTGGATCGACTAACACACCCCGACACAGGCATCTCGCTTTCAACTCTACATGAAGGACTGATCAGAACTGACGTGTATCGTACGCTGATGAAGAGGATATAACCCAGTGAGTATCATCATACATTATCGGTTATGAAAATTATTTCTTACCTTCATGCAGGTCTCCTTCAAAAGGTCGGAAAACGTTACGAGCCATATCCTACGGCGCATGGATATTCTGCTCAAGCGAAGAGAGGAATCGAATCGTCATGTAATGGGAGGGGTGAGTACAGTATAACAGATGGTTTACAGCATTGGAATAATTGTATTTTTGTTTTTAGGGAAGGGTACAAAAGTGCAAGACGGCACCAAACGCCCACCGAAGCCGAAAGGACGTCCCAGGCATCGAAGGTCAGTTCTCGAGAGAGGACTGAACCAAAAAAAATAAATTTGGTCCATACCACGGCGCGACCTAAACACTAATCGGCTCCAGCAGCAGTGCTGCTGTCGAGCAACGCAAGACAGGCAAGACCGCGACAGAAAGGGCTCCTAGAGAGAGGAGCAATTTCAAAGTCGAGGGATCCAAAGTAGTTTTGGTCAATCTCTCTCGAGTTGCGAACTGATGCGAGTGCGCATATCAGCGAAGTAGGTCGCGGTAGGATGGTTCACCCTATTGCGTTACCCCTCAGGGCGGCGGCGTCGTCGTCGTCGTCCATGCATCACCCCCCACACCTCCATACAGGGTACTTCTCACAGGAAAGAGGTATGCACATAATGCCGGAGGTATTCTACCTGGAAGTCAGGCAGTACGAATGGGTGAGTGAATCAAATCTACGCGAAGATAAGTACTCAATAAGATCGCATTAGAAGGAGCGGATCCCCAAACTCACCGCCGCCATCATGGCCGTGCTTGACTTACGGCGAAGATCTGAGGGATTCAGGAGAGTCACCCGATGCTAAGGCCAAGAATGCGAGCGGTAGTTTCTTATCGATTGGGGTTGAGTGGTAAGAGGATTGCGTCTGAGATGTAAATTTCGTCCTGATCATGCCGGACTGTTACGGGTATGGTTGACAAATAGCGGACATACATACTGTGATTGCTCTCTCGTCTGATTTTTTCTTTTTTTGGTGATACGAATAAATATCTATACTTACGAAAGAAATTCAGTGATATTCTCCAAGAGCCATAAATTGAGCAGCAAGAAATGCGGTCTTTTTTGCGATGTTCTCATTGATTCTCAAGCGAGGTTCCTGTCGTCGAAAGGTCGCTTTTTTTTTTTTTTGGTGACTATGCCCTTCCGGTATCCAGGTATAGTTGTCTTGAGCTCTCAATATGCATAAAATTAGTCAGCCATTTGCTAGTGCGGTGAAGTCCATTGTCATTATAATTGAAGTATATGCATATCGATACAAACTTTTGGATCATGCAGAGAATAAGTCCCCCAAACCTTACACTCACGCATGTGCCCCTCGCCGCCGGCAGGTGGGATGCATCTATATAATTATAGAGACCTTCAAAAGCCGTCGAAGCCAAGCTTGAGCTTAGACCCGGCTTGGCATTTCCTATTTTCTGTCATGGTGGCAAACTTTATCGATCTGGAATCCTGTCAGCCTGCTACGTCTGTCCCATTCCCAGACGTCTACTCGCGAGTCTTGTTATCGTGTTGAGAGGGTTCCGTGCACGCATAGCTTCGCCTTGGTATATCCATATCGGGAACGGGAAACCCAGGACTATCGCGATGCTGCGGGAGCAACTGCGCAGTTCCAGTGTAGGAGGTTTCTCGACATACACTATACGATAGAATGTGCTCACAGTATTTCCGCCCCCTTGACCGAGGGCGTCGTACATCTGCTTTCCGAAGAGAGGGAAAGCAAAACCTAGCATCGAGCCGGAATACTATGGGAGTGAGTTAATCAATATGGTGCTTTATTCTGAATTTGGGCGCGGGGAACGCACAGATGCTGCCGATATCGCGCTCGCCGCGTATGTAAAGGCATCGATGAGATACAACTGGATAGGAAGACTGGTGACACTTCATTAGCGGGATGTAGATTTCCGACTATCGATGGAACATACTAAGTGGTCATCATAGTGCGCGCAGACATAACTCGGAATCAGTTCACGCGTTCAAAAGCATCCAGGAAAAAAGCAAAAATGGCAAGCGACGTACCGAATCCGAATATTCCAGAACCGATGATAGGCATGATCGCAGTGTATTTTTGGGCCTGCGCTGACCATCCGAACCATCTAGGACATACATAACACGTTAAATCGTTAATGGGTTCCAAAGAGCAGAAGAAGCCGATGGAGTTTAGCTTACAGCAATCCAATCGGGACGAACAGAGAGCCAATGAACAACGCAGGAATGCGCATCTCCGGTTTCCTTTCCACCGTTTCTGTCAGCGAGCTAAAACATATCCAAAGCAATGTTCAGAACCCTAAGGAAAACCCGGAAAAAGAACGCCACCGTTTGTATAATTTGTCGGCGAATTTGGCCCCAAAAAGCGTAGCTATGATGAAGCAGAGCCCAAACCGGAGTAGGTGAGGCCTCCAATACCGGGCCGAAGCATATGTTTCGCTGAAGAAATCTTATCATGCGATGGTCAGTTGACTGCTGACAGCTAAATCAAGGGCAGCATTTATCACTTTGCAAACGTCGAGAACATCAGATAGTAGATGCCTATTATAAGAAGACATCATGAGATACTGGCCACCATTCGGACCGCCTTTCGGACGCAAGGCTACTAAACGTACATGCTTTATTGAAAAAATCGCCGCTGACATTAGTAACGTCACCCCAGAAAACTGTATGCAAGAAACATGCTCACAAGGCCATAAAGGCACTCAAGATGAAGCAGATAAAGCTTCGGCACAGCATAAGGATTGGTCTAGTCAATTGACATAAAGGACATGCCACTTGTTGCGTGCGCTTGAATGAGTGCGGGTGGGCTCGGGCAGCAGCTTCGGGATCCGCGGACTTGCGTTGTCGTTGCAGTCGTATCACCGGACCGTAAGTTTTCCCTTAGCAAAGGTAATCCACTAAGCTCGCCACAGCGCATGTTACTGGCAAAAAATGTTCACCCGAAATTGATACATGATAATCAGGAAATGACAGAGCGGATGCTTACTGGCGATGCGATGAAGACCCACTTGATCCCCACCGACTGCGTGACGACCCCTGCAATGGGCCCCACAGTGCGGGCCCTACATGCCGGCGTTGAGGCGGGCTGAAGCGTGTGTATCGAAGACGGAGAACTCACACAGCAAGGGCCCAATGCTGAATAACGCCATTGCGGACGCACGATCGCGTTCTGAAGAATAGATCACTTACAACCCCTCGCGCAATGGCGATCGGCGCGCTCCAGAAAATCCGGCTGGGGGTTCGTTAGCTCGGCACAGTATATACGAGAGGGATGCTAAGCTTACTGAGAAAACGAAACGCGAGTAGTGAGCCCACGGTCGGACGCACGCGCACCCAGGCTGAAGACCAGACTGAAGAAATTGGCGATGTGCAAAACCTTTGGGAGGGTTAGCGTGAGTGATTTCATCTAGACCAGCGGAACTTGGCTCACCCACTTCCGCCATACATCTCTGATAAAGGAGCGAGAACCAGGGGCTGAATAGAACCGTGTTAATAGTGATTCATACGTACGAAGGGGAGGGGATTGGGACGGACCGCGAGAGCAAATGAGACGAAAGAGATACTCAGCGTCAGAGCAGTGAGCGTTGGACTCGTGATATTGTATCTTTCAGCCACCTCGGGGAGACCAGGAGCCATCATGGAGCTGGCTAGTGGTGGGAGTAGTGTATAGAACGAAACCTGGGGCGATTTCAGTGATTGTCCGAAGATTCAGGACGAGTTGAACGAACAACGAGCATCGAGATCCATTTTGTCAAACAGTGGCCAGTTCCTCGCGTTTTCGGGGTCGTGCTCCAGTCGTCCTCAAGGTTTTCTATCGCCTCTTCTTTCTTGTCTTCAGGGATGGCTGATTCCTCTGGGCGGGTGGACGTGCATCGTCACTTCAGAACTGTCATCTTGTGAAACGGTCAGCGACTTGGAGATGGAAGCGTGTTTCGGGTCAGGGACCTCTTCCTGTGGGCGGCGTCTCATTCTTTTGTTCATCTTGGGGGAGGAAGAGATGTGAGGGAGAGAAGCAAGTCGCCGATGGCTTACAGGCCTTCCTTTTATTTATTTAATTAAGTTCCACGATTCGTAAGGAAGTTCCTGAGGATTTGAAAGGTTAGTGACTCTGTGAACCAACCCTGGTAAAAATACCTACATACGATGACGATCCCGGATGCTTCTTTCTAGTACATACATAGGCAGTGACACCCGATGTCATCGCAGAGAGGATGACGCAAAGCGTATTGCGTACTTAATTCGCCGATGTGAGGCAATAATAATTGTAAGCAGAGTATATGAAGATGCTGAGATTTGTTAGAAATATTAGGTTAAACATCAGCTTCGTAACAGCCTGAAGGATGCTCACCATTCTCTTCACAAAGCCAAAGCTTGAGTTATGAGAAAGTCTCTACCCATCCTTTATCGATTCCTGCAGTTTTCTCCGGCGTGCTTGCGTGTGGTGTATGAGGGACGAAATTGGCCCATTGCAAGGCCATGTAAGCAGAAGGATTTGCACATGATGCCAACATTTGGAAGGTGATTTGATTCCGGATATTTTTAAATGACTGGAATTACGATGAGTCCTTTTTATTGCCCCAGCGAAGGCTAGCGACGGAACTCGCGTGGGATGGTGAACACACTAGGGAAAACCACGGGTAACCCTGGGGTTTTTTTGAACTACCCGCGCCCGTACCCCAGAAAAACCGTGCCCGCGCACTGGGGTACGGGTTTCTACGGATTGGGGTCTGGGGTTTGATGGTTTCCGCGGGGTCCAAAAACCCGCGCAGGTGGGTGGTGCGGGTTGGGGAGATGGATGACACGTTGTGGCCTTGAGCGTCTCCATGCCGCAGGCACTGCAATGTGCAGTGTCCTTTGTACATGTAGGCGGTATAGCGCCACGTCATCCTGGCCTCCCCCACATCATGGCTTCGCTTCGCCACGTCATCCTCGCTGTCGCATGTTGTGGTCTCCTCGCCGTGTCGGCCTTGCCTCACCATGTCATCCTAGCCTGGCCTCACCACTAGTGGTGAGACTCCTCCGGTCGTACAGGGCGTGGAGAGGTGGAGGGGTGGCCAGGATGTCGTCTTGCATCCAACGGCGGCTGCGCATCGTGATGACGTGGCACTGGATACGAGCATACATTGACATGGTGGGCTGAAGGGGAAAGTTAGCCAAGTCGAAAGGTATAGGACAGGGTGGAAACGCATCTACGGCAGGACGACGTCGACGCGTCGTTCTGTCTTTCCTTAATCCTACGTCCCTATTGTCGGTAGTACGCGTCTCTCGTGTTTGCGCATCAGCGGTGCTCGGCTCGTCATTTTTGGTCTCGTCATTCGCATGCTAGCGTGCAGAAGCGAGCTGTGGTGCAGGCTGGAGGGGGCACGGGGAAGGTGAGCATGATTGTTGTTGGGGGGAGGCAGGGGCTGCTGGAGGCATGACATCAATGCAGAGACAGAGAAGAGCATGAAACAACACTTACCTATGCAGGGGACGACGATGACGACGCGTCGTCCCCTGTTCCCTCTTCCTCCTGCGTCCTCCTCTTCCCAATCCTTTGTGACGGTGAGTGGTTGAGAAGATCGAGCGTGGCAAGCAAGCACGGTGTCGCGTGAAAGAATTTAAACTCCGATTGATCCCGGCCCGAAACCCCAGCACCCGCCGGTGGGGTACGGCTTTTGGTGGAATACAAACACTTCAACCCGTGCCCGTACCCCAGCACAACCCGGGGACAAGCCCGCCGGGTTTGTCCTACCCGTGGTTGTCCCTAGAACACACTGGACGCCCGATAGAAAACCAATCTCCTGAGAACAACAATGAACATTGTGGCAGGCCGTAGACGCATGGGCGATAACGAAGACTGACCGAACGTCTGAACGGCCACAACGCGCAAAAAATATTGAGTCGGTCCTCAGACCCAGGAAATCAGCTCGAGCTTCTGCCGCGTTCGGGGGCGCTAAGGTTACAACAGTGGACGGGCTGAAACATGTGCACAATCCAAGCTTCCAATGTCAGAAGTTTAGCTTTACGATTCGCATCGGCAAAATGATCTATGCACGCACACCTGGAATAAAGCCACTCGTCCAATGATCCAATTATCGTCAACGATCGTCAAATTGATGTGTAGTTGGCCTCGGTGATGAGAGCACAAGAGATCGGCGTGAATTACATCCCGGGTTTAGAAAGCTCGGCGTCCACTGTCTGGAAGCCAATGAGTTGCGAGTCATAGCAGCAGTGAGAAAACAGGACCGTGACGCGGCGAAATGTGTTCTACGGTCATACCGTGAGAATTTTGTGCTACTGCTGCCACCGACGAGCGAACATAGAAATCAAATGGAAATCTAGAGAACATGCAAGTTCCAACTCTCGAACACGCTGAACGTTCACCAAAACTGAAACGTGTCGGCGAAAGCTCTAGCCTCCGCGGAGGACGCAATCGAACGACAGCAAGTGACGACAGCCGCAAGTCCTGGTTCACGGTGGAAGAGTGTGGCATCAATGAAGCGGTAAGTAAGAGATGATTTTGCCAGATCTCTGCCAAAAACGCTAAACGCGTTGAAGGAAGTCTACTTTACGCGTTTTCTTCACCACACTTCACGAAAACGCGTTGGCGACGATGCGACCCAAGTGGGTGTGGACCGGACCACCAGCCCTGGCGGGTGGATTGTGCAAGTGCTGCATTTGTTGGTCTCAGCGGTGCGTAGTATCAGTGCTCCTGCAATAATGCAACCTTTACTCATTCATGCTTGTAGCTTGTTCCATTCGTTGGCGATCGGAAAAAAAGGCCTAAATGCATCGTGGCTGATGGCACGAGAATTCACGGGACGGACGGACGAGACGAAGTTGAAGTGAGTATTACATGTTTCATCGAGGCCTGTAATTCTGTACTTACGTAGAACAACGCAGCCTCGTATTCTTTGCAAATCTTGTGCGTGTACGGAGCAAAATTACTCGGTAAGTTTCCCGATACGAGGTCATTATCCCTGCGATGCTTTACTCAAGATGATTCAAGTCAAATTCGATGAAGGCCATCCCTAACGTGAGTGCCGAGATGAGGGGACGGCTTCTACTGCAATATTAGCGTTGGGATATGAAATTGAGGTGGAGGTAAGCAGGTCTGAAAATAATCCGTTTATACAGACTTATCTTGAGAACCCCTTACAGAAAAACATTTCGCAGGTCAGTTCGACCCGTTGCATGGGCCACCTTCACGTCGCCTTCGACTGATAGAGCGGCGAAGAAGTAAGCGTCAAAGGCCGGCAGTGTGCACGAACACCGTGGACAGGTAAATAAGGCAATTAAATTCTACGGAGAATACTTTGGTTTATCATTACTTCACAGTTATCAGCAGTGAAATCACGCACCTCCCGGACTCATGCCCACCACGAAACAACCGTCGCTGTGAACCTTTAGAACTGCTTCTGCTCGAACACCCTATCGGAGCCAGAGAGCGTTGGCGAAATTCTCTACTGCACTCTTGCCGCCTTCGCTAGCTCTTCAGTGTGTCCAAAATTAAAAACTGGCCACTTCCATGCCTAGATACTGGCTACCATTTGGTTACACTTTTCAGTCAAAACTTGGTTCTATCACGCATCCTTTGCTCCATAACTTCTTCGGGTCGTACTTCGCCTTCAATTTTCGGAGTCTGGGCAAGTTGGGCCCAAAGACCTCCTCAATTGGTTCATCTCCCTGTGCGAAATTCAGGAAATATCCCGCATCCTTACCCACCTTCTTTAGGTTTTGTTGACGCATATAGTCTGCTGACTCGGTGACGAATTTGCGCATGATAGGGACTGATTCCTCGGTTGCCGATCTACGAAAGGATTTAGCGATGCTATCGAGGGCCTCATTGAATAATTTCACTCACCGCCCCTGGATCGCTACCCAAAAGTGCGGCTCTCGTGCATGGAATGCTGTCTCTCCCGTCCCAACTGCTGCAATCTTGTCCGCGCCACTCAGCTCCCACAACACTGTCGTCGACTTCACTTCTAGGTTCTCCTCAGTGAATGCGAGCCATTTGTACCACAGCCCAAGAATCAGGTCTGTCCACAGATCCGATATGAGGGCGCCGCGAATGGTCAAGCGCGGGGGGGCCACGGTGAACAGCCCATCGAGGCTATGCGAGACAGCGAGCATGTCTGGGACCGGGGCACAGGTGTCCACTACTGGTTTCAATGCGCGGAAGGGTGCTAAGACTTGAGCAGAGCGTCCGGATGCGTCTTGTGAGACCCAAGGAAGGATGGTCACTGCGGGCTACAGAAAATAACAAAATAAGTTCTGTGCAACAGGGAACACTATCAAGTACGTTTCCCATTACCTTAAAGTGTGGTGCTGGACGAGCGAAAGTGATATTCAGTTTTTCTCGGATGGTATAGGTCACTTTCCAATCCTGAGGAAGACATTTGTTTGACAATGTATCTATAATCGGTGGAACGTCGATGATTTACCTGGACCACTTTCAACACATTCTCAATCTCCGTTCCGGGATAGGCTATGACCCCAACAGTAAACGGTCCAGCTGGTGGGAATGCTTTCAAGGTGAACTCGACGACAATTCCGAACTGGTTCCCCCCGCCTAGAAAGCAAAATTCAGTGCACTAAATTCAGAACCATATCCTCGAAGTCACCTCGGATAGCCCAAAACAGATCAGGCTCTTCTGTAGCGCTCGTTTTGACTATTCGTCCATCCGCCAAAACGACAACGGCGCTTAGGATGTTGTCGATCGCCAACCCACGCTCTGGCGTAAAGGGGCTATAACCACCTCCAGTGAGATAGCCACCGACGCCGACAAACCAAAACGGCCCGCCGACGACGTCAACGTGGGCTTTCTGACATTCGGTGTACACCTTGCCCCAAGTAGCACCTCCTTGCACCACGACAGTCGACTTGTCCACGGAGACGTGGACGGCATCCAAGCGCGCGAGGTCGATCACAATGCCGCCTTGCGAGCTCGCCCAGGTGGATGAATGCGCACCGCCACTCTTGACCGCGATTTCCAGCGGAGGAGATTGGGCAGTCGCATAGGCGATGATGGCGGGTATGTGGTGGATTTCGGTTGGGTATATGACAGATTCTGCTTCTAGGACAGACAATGTGGAGTTGCGCTTCAGCGCTTTCGCGTAGGCCTCCTCTCCATCTGCCTTTGATACGATGATTGCGCCAGCGTTCTTCAAGTTGTCCATGTCGTCGTGTAATAAGGCTGAAAGGTATAACTATATCTATCTTTTGAAGATTCAGCGTTATTTGAATCTCAAGATCCCGTGCAAAGAGTCACTGCACTGAGTCACTAGTCATCGACATCGATCATCGATATTGCATCAATCCTCTCAGTTTTGGAACGCGCGAAGAGCCCTGTACTAGCTTAATCATTCAAAGTTACTGCGCTCTGGGAAAGTCCGAATTTTGACTAAGCTTCCGCGCGCGTTATTCTCATTATCCACCGCCATATATTTTAATCCACGGGAAAGCCTCTTGATTGTCAATGATAATCGATAAAACTTGATCACATCTTGGAGCCTCTGGCTTTGCGCATGTAAACTCTACTGCCTATTTCTGGAACCCGATTGGTACCTTCCCATAATCGATATATGGAACCCCACCCACAGCTTCCATTTCTGTTCACGGAATGTATCTGATCCTTTCCGCCTGTAGATTATCAATTCTTCCATGGTGAGAGCGCGTTGGTGTATTTATTCTGCCATCTCGAGTGCAAGACTGCTTACTCCTCGGTTCTAGGCTAATCTGTCGCGATGTCTATACTCTCCATATCATCGACTGTCAAGCTATCCTCAGGTGCGTATGTAGTTCCATCCACGCTCGCGTAGATACTGATAGTAACGCTAAAGGATATGAAATGCCCCTCCTCGGGCTTGGGGTCTACTTGAATGAGGACCCAATACCAGCATGTGGAGCTGCTCTGAAGCATGGATATCGGTATGTCCACTCAATCGTCAATCTTAGAAAGCACTTATTTTTTTTTCCCCAATGGGTCAGTCACATTGATACTGCTGAGATGTATGGGAGCGAAGAAACCGTCGGGCAAGCTGTACGCAATAGCGGCGTGAAAAGAGAAGACATCTTCATCAGTGAGTATCACATATCCCATGAAGTTCATGTCTAGTATTTCATTCCTATAATAACAAAACGTCAGCCACGAAAATAGGTTCAGAGCTTCATGATAATGCGCCAGCTACGGTGGATACCTCTTTGAAGAAACTCGGCGTGTGTAAGGACCATTTTCAATCAAACAGATGCGCCGCTTTACTCAGATTCTTCCTGTTTACGCAGCGTATATTGATCTATATCTTATCCATGATGGAAGAGCGGGAAAGGAAAAGCGATTGAAGGCATACAAGGCGCTCTTGGATGCAAAAGCGGCAGGCAAGATACGAACTGTCGGCGTCTCTAATTAGTCAGTTCTCTTTCAGTAATACCCTACATCAACTCACAACCAGGGTATTTATTGTAGTGCCATTAGACACCTTGAGGAATTCAGACAAGCGGGATACGAGATGCCCGCTGTCAATCAGCTTGAGGTGTGTGCATAGTTGGGCGCTCAGCGAGCGCTCAATACCTAATTCAGGATGCTGAACGATTTTCTGGCAATCTAGATCCAACCTTTTTGTCAGCAGAAAGAAATTGTCGAATACAACAAAGCGCACGGAATCGTCACCCAAGCTTACTGCCCTCTTATTCGTGCCAAATTTGATAACCCTGTGCTCCAGGAAGTAGCTAAAGAGGTACAGTAAATTTCCGTCTATTTGGCATGAAAAGCCCTGAAGTAATATAATTTTAGGTGCACAAAGAAGTTCCTCAGGTTCTAATTCGCTGGTCGCTTCAACGAGGGTATGTCGTCTCCGAAAATATAGTTAATTAATCTCTGATTTAGTATCAGATTCGTGCCATTGCCCAAGTCCGCCAAACCCGAAAGAGTGGTTTCTAATGCAAACATCTATGATTTCGAATTGTCTCAAGAACAGTTGGCGAGAATTGACGCCCTAGACCAGGGCACGCTTGGCGCAATATCCTGGAACCCCATTGATGCGGAGTAATAACATCGAAAGTCCCTGTTAGTATTACAATTGCAAAATGTTTCCCACTGATTCTCCTTGCTATCTCAAGCTGATATAACATTCAAATTCGTCTATTCAAGATTGTAACGACCAAAAAATATAGCAAAATTTGTTCAGACGTGCAAGCCATGCGCTGCCTTGATGAGGTCAGCCGATCGTTCAGCAATGGCATAAACGGCCGCTTGAGGATGTGCACCGACAGCAAATGGCTATTGTGAACAATCGTGAATATTAGTTGGAGATGCTCGGACGATCATTCATAACAAGGCCGCTCACGAAAATAGATGCATCTACAACTCGTACGCCCACAAGATTCTTCACAAGTAGTTGAGGTCCAACAACACCTTTCTTGTCCGAGTTCTTCGAAACCATAGATGTAGCCACAGGGTGTCGAATAGTAGTCCCAAACTTCGCGGCGTATTCCTTGATCCCCTGGTCGGTGGTGGCATTCACTGAATCAATGAATGGTCCGGTGATATAGTCTTTCCACGGCGATGATGCGACAAATCGTTGGGAAGATTTAATCGCCTCTACCATAACGGCCTGATCGAAGGCATTACCGAGCAAGGCAGGGTCGATCAAAGGATGGTCGAAAGCAGAGTTTGTGGTCAATCTCACAGAGCCACCTATAAAAGATATCAGTATTTAAAGCAGCATAATACAAAGGTACAGATGCACGGACGCGAGGTGGGAGAGACCATCGCCACAAGGATAGTGAAAAAATTTCCGGTGGTAGGAGCGTCTTGAGTAAATGAGAAGAACCCGTTCTGTATCTTGAAAATAAGCGACTCTCTGGCAAAAGCGCTCACAATACGTACCTCAAACATCATTTCGAAATGAGGAGAATGCGGACCACCTGTTGGGTCTCCAAACCGTTTCAAAATTGGCGAGTCCTTAGGAAGGCGGAACCATCCAATGTGGTTGCCAGCAGGATTGTTAGCTAAAGGCCCAGTGCGGCTCTTGTCGTATTGAGTACGGGCGGCAGCAAAGAGTGACGGTTGTTGATTAAACGTATCCTGAGTTTTATTGTCGTTGGCTTTCCATTGAATAGCGACGAATGGGTGGTCCTGCATATTCTGGCCGACATCTGGTAGGTCAACGATCGTCTTGATTCCCAAGGAGTTCAGTGTCTTCTTGTCGCCAACCCCCGAAAGCATTAGAATTTGTGGGGTGCCTATAGACCCTGCAGATAAGACGACTTCTTTTTTTGCGGCGACGCTAAATCGTGGACCTGGATAGTAAGCGCCGGTGAGAGTAGTCCCCTTCAAAAAAAATGTACAGCCACCGTAGCGCACCTGTACGACTCTGAGCAAATTCTACTCCACGAAACACTGGAAGCGACCCAGATTTCCCGGTCTGTAGCAACCTAGTCACCTGGGTGTTGATCAAAACGTCGACGTTATGTCTGCTAAGCGCCGGCGTCAAAAAAGCAGTGGCAGAGCTGCTGCGAGCGCCGTTTCCGATTGTGGACTGAAGCCATCCGACTCCAAGAGGGTTCCCGGAATTCATATCCAAGTTGAAAGGAAATTCGTCTTTCAAAACAACTGTCGTGTTTGTTACACGACCATCGATATCTAAAGGGAACCCTGGAAGACTTGTTAGCAAGCGTCCGTTGAATCCGTGATCGGCTGGATTGAACTGCCCAGCCGTGTTATGTTGGTCGGCAGGTGGGACATGCTTTTCGTTCTGTGGGGCATGATCAGAAAGTTGGCACTGAAACGTTCCGAGTAAAATCAGACCTTAAGAATAAATGGAAAGATCTCCTTCCACGACCAGCCATTATCGCCGGAAACTTTAGCAAGGCGGTTGAAATCATCGGAGGGTCCACGAGTATAGTACATAAAATCTATTCTTGGCGTAAATTATCGTAGAGCAAGGTAGATTTCAATCATACTAGTACTTACTGACGGAGCTACTTCCACCTAGAACGCGGCCACGAGGGAACGTTACAGAACGTCCTCCGAGACCCTTTTGAGGAACGGTGGTATAATTCCAGTCAAATTTAGTTCCTGGTGTTGCATCGCCAACAAGGAATGGAATTTCGATGGGGTCAGAACCTTCTTGCGTATTGCTAAAAAATTTTATAGTAGTGAGCGAGGCAATGAAAGATAAAGAAGAGAGTTACCTTCCGCCTGCTTCGATCACGAGCACCTTGACATTTGGATCTTCGGACAGGCGATTGGCAATAACGCAGCCAGCAGTACCGCCACCGACAATAACGAAATCGAATTCCTTTGTCTTGAGGTCTTTGGGATTATTAAAGAGAGCCGATATAGCCCCTTCAGAGAAGAATGAGAGCCAGAGCAAAAATAATGCAGAGGATGTCATCGTTTGCAGTATCTGGCTGCGCGCTTGGATTTAATTGACGTTCTCAATGCGACTTTTTATACGTCGAAAGTACGCTCAATGGGAATATAACTTGAAGCACATCAGCTATTGTCAGAGTCACTACAAGTCAACGAATACATGTCAGATCTGATAGAAATGAAACCGTGAATCAGAGCTGTATAGTAGAACAAGTCGGGCGATTTGCGCAGCGCGCTATGCTATCATTTCAACGCGAAAGAGAGGAATGAAAGTGCGTGGAACTAGGCAGTATAATCTACGATGATGTCGCAAAGCGTGTAGCTACAAACTTGAATTCGCACGTAGCACATGCATCTTCTCACTTGCGTCCATTTCAAGGTACTATCCTTCGACGACGCCTAAGAAGCTCAAATAACCATCACTAATGTCACACAAATATACCTGCGCTAGTAGAATGAGGATTGCATACTCACAGAACTCTTGGCCAAGCATATCCCGTGGGCCCCAAATTCCCTCGTAAAATGAGAAAAACTCACAGAGTCCTTGATGATGGGAGAAAGCAGATCGATTGTCAAAGCCTGCGTAATTTATTTAATTCCATTCATCAAAGTATGGGCGTCGCGCCCATGTGGAGATATTCTGGTGTGCATCTTCGATCATTGAAATGCAATATCAAGTGAGCTCTCCTTGTCAGTCTGAAGATTTCTACCTATATTTACTTTTCGGCATTGATTGTGAGGACTGCGCTTTTGAGCCCCAGCTTTCCCGCTGAGGTTTTGCCAAGTGATGATGCTTCCCAACTACAAAAGAAACTGGTAACCAGTCCCTAGTCGACATTGATATCTAATTCAAAATATGCCCTTTGTACTCCGTGTTTGATGATGATAATACAACTAGCACTGAGAATCAGAAGAAGCTTATTAGCAAACTTACCGTCAACTCCGCGCTGTATGTTAGCACTGAGTACTGAGTGCTGAGTGCTGAGTGCTGAGCGCTTACATCGTATTATAATGTCGTCGAGGATTTACGCGCTGAAGACCTTGGGCATTAGTAGATCGCTCGCTTAAGGAGTCTGAAGATCTGCGCCACACTAAATATTCAATAGGAATTGTGGCGCTCAGTCGACGTCAGGGTCGAATTTTAAACATGTTGATATATTTGCGGATCACAGTACCGTATTTTTATGTTCTTGTATCTGTCAAAATACAAAAGTGGATAGATTAAACACGCTTGAAACACACCTTATTGACGTTCAATTGACGAACAACCCCGTTCCACATTATTTGGCGCCCAAATACAAGCTGCGCAACGGACAAGATATCAAATGATACATCCATATGATTTTACTAGGCATTCTACTGCAAGCAGTAGCACATAAAGAGCGAGCAGAACGGCGGTATCTGGGACTGTGGGATGGACGTTATATTTTTAGCAAGGAAATTGGCCACATGCCGAGTGTTACTCTACACACCCCTCATGCATCAAGACTTTGATTGATGTTCTCTTTCAAAGTGGTCTAATTTTCCCGACTGCATTTTATTGGATTACACGAAGCCGCAAATTATTTATTTCGTTAGATATCGAGAAAATTATTTCGCGACGAAGGTGTCATACCAAGAAGTGATAGGGTTAGAAAGAGAATTTGCTGGAAATCCGAGCAGGCTGTAGTTCTGATGAAAAATATGTACGTGGGGCTTATGCTTCTTACCGCCTGGGACTCAGTGTCAGTCAACTCGACAGATAGACATCTAAGCACATATATTTTTATGAAATGGGGGAGCAGGATCCCATTCCTCTGGGAAATCTCCTAATTTTCATTCGAGTGTCGCATGGCTGTCACGCTCATTACCACACTGATAACTCACTGACAGCTCAATAACGTTCAGTTCTCATTGGGAAATACTGAACCTCTGCTCTGCAGATCAGGCAGAAATCCTCTGCGATGCCTGTTTGATAGACGTTTGTGAGTTGGATGTGCCACAAAAAGGAATCTAAAAATAGAACCGGATTCTGCCGGTTGCTTTGCACCTCGGCGGTACAGAACTTGCTATTAGCGTACTTATGTCCATTATCCACGGTCTGTACTGGAACTAGGATATATATACTGAAACCATCAGAATGGCCGCGCTCATAAGATACTTTCGGGACTAACGACCGCCCAGCTGCCTCGTCATGGGCTTTCAAATCGATGTCGCTGAACTTTCAGGCCTTGTGGTCGAGACGGGGTTCTATGGTCAGTTCATCGTCCCATACTCCGGAAACCAGCTTTGTGCGAGAGAAATGAGGTCTGACATCTCCATTTAGGCATGTACTTGACGCTCTTCGTCGTGTCAGCCTATGTTTTCGCGGAGCGCAAGTCTCTCAAGGTTGCCACTCTCAACCTCCCAATGACGATTACGGCTATCGCGATGATCCTTCTCGCGACGGCGCAGCTCGCGGTAGACACAGCAAACGTCTTCGTGGCTTTCCTTCACAACGACAGAGCAGGTCGAATTGCCTTCCTGGCTGACGTTTCGACACAACTGTTCTCGGCGAAACACTGTATCTTGATTTCACAGCTACTAATTGGTGATTCATTCGTTGTATGTCCATTCATTCTATGCAAGAAATGTTCAAAGGGTTGAAGACATTCAGAGTTACCGTTGCTGGATTGTATGGGGAAGAAGATTATGGATTGTTGTTTTACCTATTTTGCTCTCACTTGGAAGTGCTGGTAAGTCTTTCGATTGTATGCCACAAACTGAAGTTCACGAGTTCTGTTTCCAGTTTCGGGAACATATGTTATGTGGGTTTTTGCTCATCATCCCCAAACCACCGTAAAGGAGCAGAAGAGCTGGGTCGCAGCCATCTTCACCCTGAGTCTTTGCGCTAATGCTGTCGCTACATGTAAGTGATATCATCCAACACTACCATCACGCGAAGTATCTGACCGAGAATCTGTATTTCAGCTCTTCTTGCGTTCCGTATCTGGCAAGTCGACCGGAGAAATAGGATCATTCTGGGATTATCAACTTCGTCTCTTATGCCTATCGTCAAGATTCTCATCGAAAGTGGTGCTATCAACGCGGCATACCTCTTCATTTACAACGTTACGCTGCTGAGCGGAAGCCAGGCGCTTGAATTCATGGCGCAAGTGGTAAGATTTCTCCTGGCTCCAGTCATATAATTCAAGCAGCAAAAGCTGATTTCTTTACACAAAAAACGCACAGGCAACACCCATAAGCGGCATCATATTCTCAATCGTTATTATTCGGGTAGGACTCAACACCAAGGGCGAGCTAGACTGGACGATAGACCACAGGTCAACTATGAAATTTGCCACTGGACCAAAGGCGAAGAAGGGAGTGATCACGGATCCAACAATCACCACCATGCGAACTACGGTGCACGAGATCCCTATGGGACCGTCCTATGGAACGGGGACAGAGCTCGGTACAGACCTCGAGATGGGAAGTGGAAGGACGAATGAGTCAAATTCAGTAAAAGCCCAGGCTATTTAAGCGCTGCTTTCCGTTCATTTTGCGTTCTTGGAGCTATATACTCTACCTTATGACCTGTACACGATATCTGAAATATGTAACAACAATGTAAATTCGATAAAGAGCATATTTTATCACTCTGGCGCCTTGGGGTCCAGGGTCCAGGGAGATTAAACATACAATGTGGAAGGCAGATGTTCTGTAATATAATCCCAGCCAACGTCTGCCAGCTCGACAAAGGCACGTAGAGAGTGGAGAGCCGACATGGCATTGACGTGAACGGGAAGTACAGTAGTAACAGTTACAGTATATTGCGACGCCCTAAATAGATTCGCAATATTTCTTTGAATGGGTTGTTGGATGTCAGAGGAGGAATTACTCCTTGAGCGCTTGAGCCTTCGAACGGGCGTTTACATAAAATCGCAAAGGGCACACAACGCTCTAAATATTGGCGCAGCGCATCTTGAAATACTCGGAAATGTTGCCTGTAATTTTACACACCAGCAAAGCTGTAAATTGTGACAACATAGAAAATAAAAACAAAAATAATTTAGAGCGCAAGCATCGCAAGGCCAACAACAGCGCCCAAAATCACAGCGCCCATTCCTCCCTTCTGAATCGACGCAGCCGCACCAGACGTAGGATCTGTATCGTCTGGCACTTCTGAATCTCCATTATCCGTCGATGTCGATGGGTCGGTCGGGGGTGGGACTACAGGCGGAGCGAGCGCTGGCGTGGTAGCCAGCGGCGCAACGATGGGGACAGGTGTGATCGCGGCGCCTATAGCGGCGGTTATCGAAGTTGTGGGGCAAATATTGCCCGTACCAGTGGCACCTGCAGGTAGAACGATGCAGTCGGAAGTAGTAGAAGACGCGACGGTGGTGCTGGTGCTGGTGCTGGTAATGGTGGTCGACGTCGATGTGGTAGTACTAATAGTCGGACGGGTGGAGGTGGAGGTGGTCACCGCGGTGGACGAGCGGCAGAAATTTCCCGTACCAGTGGCGCCCGGGGGTAGGACGATGCAGCTGGTAGAGGTGGTGGTGGTGGTGATCACGGGAGGATGGGTGGAGGTTGGGCTGCAGAATCCTGTTCCGCTGGCGATGGCGCCCGGGGGGAGGGTGATGCAGCTGGTAGAGGTGGTGGTGGTCACGGGAGGAGGGGTGGAGGTTGGGCTGCAGAATCCGGTTCCGCTAGCAATGGCTCCCGGCGGGAGGGTGATACAAGCGGCGGTAGTGGAAGCAGCAGCCTCTGCGATGAATGGCTGGCTGATGGTCCTATTGACGTGTTAACTCAGGTAAAACCCGGTTAAATCAAAGCACGACTTACAACGCGCTCACGCTCCAAGTAGCGCAAGCCGCCGCAACCAAGCCCGACGAAAGGAAATGCCTCATCGCGTCGAAGGGATTCAAAAGAGTGACGGGTATAAACTTGAGAAAAGATCGTCGGTAAGCAAAGTGGATGGCTAAGATGAGGCGAGGTACATCTTATATTCCCCGGCTGAAACTCTGGCGCTTGATGAAGTCAATGATGCGTGATCTAAACGATAAAGTACGCCAAGCTTTTTTGATCACTCCGGGCATTTGTCTCCGTCGGTAGTTCTGTAAGTAAACCCATTGAAGGCTTCATTATTGCTGTATAAGCTGTGGAACGTTCAATATTTTTGCAGAATTAACCTCTAGAATCGAGTAACTCTGTACCATCCTGGTGCATATTTTTTGCCTCCCAAACTCCCGCAGGTGCACGATGGTTACAAGTTCCAAATCCGTAAACGGCGGACGATGCCCGCAATGTGCACATATATGCCCTCATCCTCGTCGTTATGCACGGATTAATAAATGGACGGGCATGCTTAGCGAGTGAACTTGTCCATGGGAAAGGGGAAAAGGGGACGAATTCGCCAGGTGCTCGGTTCGACGATTCACGAATAAAAAGTACGCCACTGCAATTCTTCTCGTCGAACCTCTTAGTACTGGTGTGACTGCCTGGCGGCAGAACCAACTGGATCGCATGTTGTATTCTGTGTAAATTGTTGAAAGCCTTTCTAAATTCTGACTGGATTAGCCAAGCAAGGGCACGAAGCCAAGCACTGTCAGGGCACAGTTCTATTTATAGCTGCCGGCATTCGAATCGGAGACACCCGTTCTTAAGCGCCCGTGTGATCGCGGCCTTGAATGCCCTCCTCATCAAGCTTGTCGAGGCTTGTCGTCGACAGAAATTGTTGTGTACATAAATGCTGTGTATACCGCGTCCTAGAATTATCTGCCCTCAAGCTAAGGCCTTAAATTTTAAAGCTTAAAGCATGTATTTAAGAAGTTCATGCCATTACTGGGTATTAATTTAGTCTATCTACTGGATAATTTCATCAGAAGCGTGAAACAAAAAGGTGGACGAGCCGGTAAATTCAACATCGTAGATCGTGCGGATCTTAGTAAGTAATCTACCGTAAACTCCCCACAAAATTTCCAATACAAACGTAAAGTAAGAACAAAAGTCCATTAACAACCCCTCATCAACCGCGGGTTGTGTCGAAGATAAAAGAAGACAAAACAATGCTAACGAGTCAATGGGAGAATAATTAGAAGAGAGAAATTACAGCAGCAGCCATCGACACCAGGACGGCACCAAGGCCACCCTTGACCGCACCAGCGCCGTTGGTTGCCAAGTTAGCGTTGGCCGCGATCGCGTCGTTGGACTCATCCGCCAGGGCGGTGGTGGACGACGCATTGAATGCGACCGTGCTAGCAGTAGCAGTCGCGTTCTCGTAGACATATCCAGCGCCGCAAGGGGGAAGCCCGATCGCGGAAGGGTTGGGATAGTAGGTGGTCACACCGCTGGGGCCGGCAGCGGTCGTGTAAATTGTCGCATAGACGCTCGTCACGTTGTACACCGGGGTTGAGGTGGGGACGGACGCGTTGAAGGTGGGGACAGACGCGTTGAAGGTGGGGACAGACGCGTTGAAGGTGGAGCTGGATGCGTTGAAGGTGGGGATAGACGCGTTGAAGGTGGTGGTGAAGTTGACCACGGGATAGGCGGAGGCGGTGGAGGTGAAGTTGACGAGGCGCGAGCTGCTGTTGTACAGCGCGGGCGTGGTGAAATGCGTGCCCGCGGCGGAGAGCGTCACGGTCTGGTTTTGCTGGAGGCTCGAGTTGAAATAGGTGGTCACCGCGGGGCTGGAGGCGTTGAGGCTGACTATGGTGGGGTACGACCCGTTCGAGGCGGTGACGGTGACGACTTCGCCGGGGACGCCTGTGGCGCTGACGAAGACGATGCAGCTCGAGGGGTACACAGTGGCGTTGGCGACGAATGCGGTGGTGCTGTAGATGGCCGTGGGGATGGTGTAGTTGAGCGGGATGGTGTAGTTGAGCGGGATGGTGTAGTTGAGCGCCTCGCTGCTGGCGAAAGAGGTGACAGTCGTCGCAGAGGCGGCGGGGGCGGTCACTGCGCTGTAGCGGCCCAAATCATTAGTTAGATCGATGCATAAAATAACACATAGGACGGAGGGTCATCTACTTACACCATATAAACATTCGCCAACGCAACATCAGCGGCCACAGCCAACACGAAGGCGGAGTATTTCATCGTCGAGGGGTTGGGGAAACAAGCGAAGCAGTGAGCAGGGTAAAACTTGAAAAGGGGAATAAATTGCTGCCTCCAAACGGTTTCCGTGCTTGGATTTTATATCACTACGCAGGCTGGAGGCCACATGTTTGGGGGGTAATTGCGGTCCCAAGTGACCGCAGCTTGAACTTACACATAAGGCGTTATGGTGCGTTCGATGGCCTCGTTGCGCCGTGAATGATAAATCATGGAAACGTTGACGTTTTGTCGCCGTAAGGCTACAGGCAGTGTAGATATAGTGCTAGACAACGTTGGGAAATATGTCTGTTTTCGCGAGGCGTTTGGCTGAGCCGCACCCTCAGCATCCCTCAACCTGTTTATGCGACGATTCAGAGTTTCGGAGGATTCTGGGGTGCGGACAGTGGACGCTTGAATGGCGGCTGCCAATCCACGTCGGGTTTTTGTGTATCTCTTTGTTGTATCTTCTATGTTGCTATGTACGCCGTGCACATTTGGGAGTTCAACCTGATTATCCGAAGATCGGATTATCGTTCAAACTTAGGATCAAATATCACCACACTACCGCTCGGCGTGACTTTGCCGATAAAACTTCACTTTCGGGCGCTTACCAGAACATCCTCGATCGACCTGGAAAATGGACGAAAATTGAATTAGCTTCAGGCTTGCGACAAAAGGCTTGGTGGGTTTTTCTGGGATTCAATGTTCAGGAGCATTTTATCGACTCGAAAATGGGTTGTGTATTGGGAAAATTCGTGTATAGATGATTGATGGAATACAAGAAGAATGGATGACATACATACACAGTCTGGTCGCGAAGCCGTTAATGTTCCTGGGAAAGGGGAAATACACCCCAACTTAACCGCCGTAAAATCAAGTTCATCGAACGCCCTCCAGCTTCGTCGCGCACCGAGAGTTTGGACCACCTCTGAGAATTGTGACGGTACCATACACATTCATTGGGTAATTGTTATCGAGACAACATGCTTCCAGTGATGAGTAGGCCATTAAAACCCGCTACCCAGAGGCACGTCACCGGTCAGCAATGGCCAGCCATTCAAAAGCCTGAGACCCACGGAAGAAAAAACTAGGAGGTTGGGGTCGTTGTATCCCCAAACGATGAAATAGCTTAAGATAAATTTTCTGGAGGTGAGGGGAATCGATGCGAGATTTCTGATAATAATATTCCTGCGGGAGAGCCTTCGCTGTTCGGCCCTAGCGTTGGCTGACGGCGAGGTTTCTGTAACGGATATTTTGCCAACGATGAGGCCACGCCATTTCTGATGGCGACGATACTGAAAGGTCCGCTGTAAACCCCCAAGGCAGCTGATAATTTGCAGTGTATCGATGAGAGCAGGCTATCTGAACCCGCAGCTCTGCAACACATCAACGACCATCAACAGTTGAGAGGACTGAGGGCAGAGCGCGCAAAGATTGATGATAAAAAGTAGAATGCTGAGAGCAGAACGATACCCTTGCATCCAAAAATGATGGATTAAGTACAGAAAGTGTTTCTGGAGATGACGAACTGGCGGCGAGGCTTCTGAGATAGATATTCTGTCGGCATTCTCGATGTCTCTGATGGCGATGACGCTAAAAATTTGATTGCAAGTCGCAGGAATGGTTGAAAGTCCATCCAATGTTGTAAGCTATTCCCCAGAATTCTGAAGTGAAGTTCGCCTGAACATCGGGAACATCGCAGAAATGAATCACGTTGACGTTGGGGTCGATTTTGCAGAGCACCGAGCACGAAAGCACCGTTCCGCTGTGCACAAAGTGGAGATATAACGCGATCGTGATGACGACACAGGTCGTCCTATCGCATTAACTGTTCACCGTACGGGCGAACAGCGCAGCACAAAGCTCTGAAACACTCGCGATGCAGAGGAGATGGAGGTTGGGGGGATGAATAAGAATGGATGATGTTCCCACGGGGTTATCCGAAGGACGCCGGTTTTGTTTAGTTGAAGTCCCGCTGTTATCTGGACCGCCCACCATCGATATTCGTTCATCAGCCACCTATCAGTCTATTCCCGCCACTGCCCCAGCGACCGCAAAAAAATCGCCCTCCAGCGCCTTCCAGTCAACCCCCCACGACGTCAAGGGTCGCCCAGGCTCGAGCATCGCTCCCCACTCCGCACTCTTTTTTTCCACACAACCGCAATTTTTTTTGGCGCCAGCACCCCCCACCAGCAGCATCCAGCAGCTCCTTCATTCGAAGACAGGCTCCAGCGGTTCTATTAGACGAAAAACATGGCGGATACAGCGACAGAGATTGATCTTGACTCGGTCATCGACCGTCTCCTGGAAGGTGAGCTGGCACGCCCGTTTTACTTTCAGCCCAAGAACGGTGTGGAGAGTCTCTGCAAGAGCTGGATGGCACTTGGAGTGGCAGTTGCGTATCTGCGATGAGCTGCAGTTTCGCGCTGTCGAACGTCGTGTGGAAGTACTCGAGACTGATGTCGCATGGGATGACTCACCGTCCATCATGGCGCTACACCACCTCATTGATCCTCCTGTGCACGATGCGAGCCCCGTTATCCACTCCAATCCGTTTTGGGGAGACCGCAGAGCTTCTTCATTTCGCTAACAATCGTTTTTGAACCCGTGCAGTGCGTGGCAACCGACCCGGCAAACCCGTCCAGTTGGCAGAGTACGAAATCAAATATTTGTGTACAAAAGCACGGGAAATCTTCATCAACCAACCTATCCTACTCGAGCTGGAGGCTCCTATCAAGATTTGCGGTATGTGGTGCCATGGGCTTTGAGCGCAGGCGCATGCTTTTCAGCCATTGTTCATATCATTCATCATTCCAACGTCTTACAGGCGACATTCACGGCCAATATTACGATCTTTTGCGACTCTTTGAGTACGGCGGGTTCCCACCAGAAGCCAACTATCTTTTCCTAGGCGATTACGTCGACAGAGGGAAGCAGTCGCTCGAGACTATCTGTCTCCTGCTCGCATACAAGATCAAATATCCTGAAAACTTCTTCATCTTGCGGGGCAACCACGAGTGCGCTAGTATCAACAGGATATATGGCTTTTACGACGAATGTACGTCCCTCTTTATGTCCCTCTCATCCGATAGCCCATCGATCACCATCATCGTCGTCGCCTTGCCACTGGATCTGCCCACATATTCACATATTTCATATTTACTGACATGCGTAATCTTTGCCATCTCCAGGCAAACGCCGATATAACATTAAATTATGGAAAACGTTTACGGACTGTTTCAACTGCCTGCCCATTGCCGCCATCATCGACGAGAAGATTTTCACGATGCACGGCGGTCTCTCTCCCGATCTGCAATCTATGGAACAAATACGAAGAGTCATGCGACCGACGGATGTTCCGGACACGGGTGCGTTTTCTTGCCCTATTATCCAGCGATGGCTGTGCGTTTTGTTGGTGCAGATGGATGCTGATTGGCTCCACGTGGTCTTCTTCCTTTGTGGCCCTTATTTATAACAGGGCTCCTCTGCGACTTGCTGTGGTCAGATCCCGACAAGGATATCACCGGATGGTCAGAGAACGATCGCGGTGTATCGTTTACATTTGGGCCCGATGTGGTGTCGCGCTTCTTGCAAAAGCATGACATGGACTTGATTTGTCGAGCGCATCAGGTACGTGGTAGTCTCCATTCTTCAAAAAATTTGCATCCGTTTTTGTCCTTTATCGCGCCTTTCCGAGCTTCGACGAAGCTGCGGAACGATGGGATGTTAGAGCTTGATTTGGGCCTTCTGATTTTCCTTACGGGTCAACTTGGGTGTGCCAGTGCGTGCTAATATATCCTCTGTTCTATTCTTGGCTTCGTAGGTGGTCGAAGATGGGTACGAGTTCTTTGCCAAAAGACATCTAGTAACGTTGTTCTCTGCGCCGAATTATTGCGGCGAGTTTGACAATGCGGGTGCAATGATGAGTGTGGACGAGACGCTACTGTGTTCCTTCCAAGTGCGTTCTTCTTTTTCTTGATCTTCCGGCCGCACTGCAATCTGTAGTATGCTGGCAAATGAATTATGATGCTCATTGGACCCGCAGATCCTGAAACCGGCTGAGAAGAAGGCGAAGTATCCATACGGAGGGATGAACATGGGCCGGCCTGTGACACCACCTCGCAAGCCCAAGAAGAAGGACAGCAAGATGGGTTAAAGCGGCTTCGCGCGAGGGATTCTGGGCGGAGATGGCAGGCGGTGAGGGCGGTGGCGATGGTGGCGTTGGTGGCGTTGGTGGGCAGGACGGCAATGCCGATGGACGATGATGATGAGTTGTGACGACGACTGATGATGAACGAGCCGCGATGATGATGACGATGAACATGATGAGTGATGATTTGAATGACGCCGCACGGCGGCGGCGGCAGGTGGCGACTTCGAACGTTTAGGCTTTACCAGTGAACATTGCACCCTCTTCCCCACATCCTCAGACACACATTACAACCCTACCATTGCCCCCTTACATTGCACTGCACGTACACACCACGTATCCGCCTCCTCGTCCCGTCCATCCCATACATCCCATCCACACAGTCATGTCCATTCGTCCATCCATACCTCTCCGTCCCCATCCCCGTCTTCTCTCCTGTCCTCGTCCGCCCAGCCATGTCATGGTCACGTCGCGCCGCGTCCGTCCGTCCGTCTGTGTGTCTGTCTCGAGACTGTATATTCTATTCACACTTTTTTTGTGTATATCTCAAGCTTTTTTTCTCATTACATTCCCTCTCGACTCGATCTCTCCCACCTATAAGTACTCTAATCGTCGTTTGTTTCGTCGTCGTCGTCGTCCATCGTCCTCGTATTTCTCCGCACGCTCGTTTCCCTTTTATATTGGTCCTACATAGTTCTTTTTTTTTCTATGTGCTCGTGTTCCCCTTCTCAAGCTTTTGTTTATAAGTACGTTACCTATTTGCCTCCCTCAACACATTATGACCAACTGGTTTTCCCCCTTCCTCGTTTTTGCGTGCGTCTTGTTTTTTGATTCTTGTTTGGCTTGCGCTCCTTTTTATTATTGCATTTCTGTTCTTTTGCCTCTCTGCCCTCTCCATCTCTCCTTGTTCACTGGTTTGATTGCGCTGGTACGATATAGTCGTGGTATATTTCTGTCCTTTATCTCTCGCGTCTGCTGAAGTTAGCGCCAGTGGGAGAGCGAAAGCCTGAAGTTGGAGAAAAAAGACCTGGAGATTGACCGGTCGGCGGTGGGTGTCGTCCACGGGTATTCCAAACAGTTTACTCGGGGGAGCTCGTCGGTGTTCGAGGGTGACCGTCCCACAACTAGGGACCATATCTTCGATTTCGAGGCCCACTTTCGAAGTTGTAATCCAGGATAGGTCGCCAGTAGTGATCGCGATCAGTGCTCGTAGTTATCTTTTTCGCTGTACAATCGCAAGTAAATTATTGAGAGCACGGTCAACCGTTTGAGAGGAAGGACCATCGGTAGTTCGTTGACCGATGAAGGGAGACAATCAGCTTCTCCCAATTGTGTAGTCCACGACCCGGACAGCCTAGAGACTGAAACCAGTCAAAACGAACGATTCAAAGAGTCAAATGCGGAGGAAAACGAGGAGGGACGAGGAGGGCATTCCCATGGTGTCTCGTCGCGAAGAATGGCGGGAGCTGAGAACGGGGGAAGAAAGGTGAAGCAAGAAGGCCAAGATAAACCATACGAAAGACCGCGCACTCCATGTCGTCTGTCGGGTACGGATAAATAGGAATTTTCGACTCCTGACTCGACCGAAGGCTCGAAGGTTGTATGCTCTCGGCCGGCCGGCATACCCAGGCCAAGTTGAGTCCCGAAGATCAAATTGTGGCATGTGCACCCCGAAGCCAAAGATTGGGCAAATGTACTTAGAATATGCCATGTAGACTTAGCGCAGATGAGAATCGGAAGCAGATGATCGATGTCAATGAGGTTCCACTCCCTTGGAAATATTTCCGATTTTCCAACTAAAAATATGTCGAAGTCAAGTCGAAGTCCACACAACGGTGTGGTAGCAAGGTCCTTCCTATGTCATCGGGTAAGTACCGTACACATCTTCTTCGCTGCAGAGCACATATGTCTACAATTTTTCGACGTTCTGAAGATCAACTTGTGAAGAACGCCACTGTTTAAATTTTTGAATGAATTAATCGCTAGCGCCCACTCCCGCGGCGTTTGAATATTGAATCCGGATGGTGGCGTATTCCGTACGCAAATTATATGGGAGGGCGCTAACTACTCATTGTTCGCCATTGGCTGCAAGCAAAATTTGTAACAGATCTACTTCGAAGACCGCAGTCCCAACCTGACTTGCAAGCTGATTGGTCCAGATATGTGGAGGTATCGTCTGACCACTTTTTTAGCAGCTTTTTGTTCATCATTACCATATGTACTTGATACATTAAACATATCATAAATGACGGAGTGACTGATTCATTCAAAGTCTAGACATCTTTCTGTATCTTCATCTGATCAGTCGAATATTGCCTTGGGGTTTGGACATCAACGCGATGCTATCTTTGACCTCAGTAGAACATCACATTTTATCTCCTCGAACCTTGATCCCAAACTCCGAGCTGTTCAACAGAATGACCCAAAAGTGTGCTTCTCTGCTCAACCATTTGAGGAATTTTTAGAGCGGTGTCCTATTCACATCGGTACCAGATTTCATTCAAACTTAGGAATCCTCAGTACGTACTTACTCAAACGTGCAATAACCATAAATTTCTACTTCAAAACGTAAGGGACTCGTCCCACTTTACCACCATCGGGAGTCGGGACCGCCGCAAGTACTGGCGAGCGGATGTGCCACCAATGTTGTTTATCTTATCTACCGGCCCGGGATACGGTCCGCGGCCAGGGAAAGGTTGGGGAAAGGTGAACTTCAACTTGGGCCTGTGAGAGCGTACTCAGCGCCATTTATCAACGAAGGATTCAGCGCCAGATAATGAAGTATATCTATTGTTGTCACTGCCCCGTAGGTGCTCAGAAAGTGAGTATTCGCCATTTCCGTGAGCTCCGCATCCTGTGTATATCCTTTCAATCTCACACCGTCACAGCGATTGAGGTCGGAGGCAGTTCATCTTCTTTGACGGCCGAACTATCTTTGGGTGCGATGTGCAGATTTGAATAGAGCGCCTGTACACATGGGCTTCGTACGTTAATGACTGTTTTATTCTCGATCCACTTCCGAGTCTCCATATATACGTTCGACCGTAAAGGACGTATTTCTCAGGTATATTAAAGGTGGAATTTCGCGGAGCCACAAGTCGCTAAGTAGATGGAGAGGGGGGGATTCAATAATCAAAATTGAATCCGAAGATATTAGGACATTGACCCCGGGCTGGTCGTCCTCCAACGCTCCATCCTCAGACGGATGGTCACGAACTCGAAATTTACCATATCAGGCGAACACATGAGCCCCACGGCTAGAATAGCTTCTTCCCCAATCACGATGATGGTTCCATAAGAACTGCAGAACAGACTCAGTGGCATCGCCTATACATATCTCATGCGCTCACGATGCTCAACATTGAGTTGCTTCTCGTTCTCATCCAGGCCTCCTTGAAGGGAATGATGAAAGGGCTTCACACCCAGTTCGACCTTCGACAACCCACTACCGACAATTTTACGCGTATTCTTGGCGCGGCGTTTGCAAGGCTCCAGAAGACCGTGTGGCTTATGTGTTCGCCATTTGTGAATGTGTAAAGATATGTAAGTGACTAGAATAAGCCTCGATAGTAGCCTATCTATATACTTGACGTTCATCGACCAAACACCCGTCGGAAGGGCCTTGAGAACCGGATGATGCATTAAGCCCGACGGCCATGGTCACTCAGTTTACATTGCGAATGTAAATGTGTATCAGTATCATCATGAGTCCACGGAAGAACTAGTAAGTAAGAAGAAATGTAATGCAAGGGCAAGCCATGGGTCAAACTTCAACGGAGGAACTGGGGCGTCATGCCGTCAATGACGTCCTATGCGAGCTTCATTGCGCACGCTAAAGACAAGAGATTACTGCATATGTAAGTACTCTCCGTATGTCGTAACGGAGCACCACATTTGCTGAGTACGTGAGGAGTCGTCAAGCCTAAATTATTCAGGCGTGAAGGGAACCTCACATCTTTCCTGCTCACCACCCACAAATACTCACCGCCCACAAATGCATGTGGACGCGACCGAATGAATGTCCAACTTCGATTCAGAAGCTAATTCAAAGAGCGTCAGACAACGCTCCCGACCTGAGGACCTGAGCTACCCTGATAGGAGAAGAAATAGATCTTACGACTGTCAAAGACGTCCCTTGGGAAAACAGCACTGGAAGCGATGCGGGCGTGAGATTGATTCATGAAATTTCAATGGGGCGAGGGGGACATGCAGTAGGTAAGTAGGTAAATATATGATACAAGTACAAGATTGGTCAAAGCCCAAACCAAAAAAAAAAAGAAAAAAGAACAGTGCGAGGGCGTGGGGAGGGGAGTGGACAGCATGCACGAGGGAGGGATGGGGAGCGGGGAGAGGAGGACATCTAGTGAGTCCAGAACGGGAGGAGAGAATAATGATGAAGTATTAATAAACTGCACCTCTACACTCAATCGAAAGTATCCGTTCACGAGCCAAAAGAGAACCAGAAAAATAATATAAAGACTAATTAATGCAGCGGTTGGGCGGGGGTCATGCGGGAAGGGTGACGCTGGTCCAATTAGAATTTTTCGAATGCTGTACACGAATGGGAGGGGACTGGGTAGGATAGTATGGGGTAGGGGAGATGAGGCAGGGAGGCAAGGCGATTACTCCTTGGCGGCGAGGTCCTCGTGGTACGAGCCTGACGACTTGGCATCCTTCTCGTTTTCGCGGGCTCTGGCGGCGAAGGCGATCTGTTCTGCGACTTCCTTGCCATCGAAGAGGGCGGCGGTTTCTTCGAGGGTGCGGTTCTTGGTCTCGATGACGACTGTGAGGTATCATAAGTGGGAGTAAAGGGGTAACTGAGGAGGAGGAATACTTACAGAAGTACATGAAGATACCCTCAAAGGCGAGCCAGACAACGTAGACGATGTAGTACTTCCAGCCAATAGCGTCAAGGGCAACGGGGTTGACATACTGGTTGAAGATGAGCGACAGCGAGATGAAGAAGTTGAACAGGGTGAAGCCCTTAGCACGGATATTATAGGGCAGAATCTCAACGGTATACGCAACGATGAGGGGCGAGAACGCAATATCGTACGCAGCGTAGTACAAGAAGATGAACGCGATGACGGAGTGCGCCGCGGCTGACTTGAACGTAGTCGCATAGACAGCAGAGCAGGCGGTCTGTAGGGTGAAGAAGACGAACATGCCCACACACGAGGTCAAGAACAGCGTGCGCCGACCGATCTTCTCGACGAAGGTGGAGGCAAGGAGCGCCCAGAACAAGTTCCAGATCTGGAGGATACCGTTGATGAGCAGCTGGATGGTGGGGTCAGTGATGCCGATGGTGTTAAAGACCTTGTTGAGGTAGTACGAGACGAGACCGTTGCCAGACCACTGCGAGAAGAAGGCAAGCGCGAGGATGATCCTCATGCGGCGTCTGTTTCCGGGGGTGGCGAAGAGGGTCTTCCAGCCAACCGTCGCGGCGACTTGGCGATCGAGGGCAATGGCAGCCTTGATTTCCTCGAATTCGTATTGGACGAGGGGGTCTTGGTCGTTACCGTCGGCGTGGTAGTAGGCGAGGATCTTGAGGGCTTGCTCGTTCTTGCCCTTGTTGATCAAAAAACGGGGCGACTCGGGCGCGAACCAGATAAGGAACACTTGGAGTACAGAGGGTATGGCCTGGAGCAAGGAAGGGAGACGCCATGCCCAGGTGCTGTTGATCTTGAACGAGCCAAAAGTGGTCCAGGCCGCGCTAAAAAAGGTAAATTATCAGAGGGAGAAAATACGCCCACAACTAAAAATAGACGCACACAATGGCACCAGTATACCAGAGGGAGTTGTAGGTCGAGGTCAAGGGCGCGCGGTAGAGGGGGTAGGAAATCTCAGTGACCAACATAGGGGCCGACACTGCAGCGAAGGTCAGGCCGAAACCTATGAGGCAACTAGCGCTATGTTAGGAAATGCGCACATGCTATGTCGCCGAAGCTACTCACCGAGCACCAATGAACATTCCAACGGAGGTGGAGGCGGTTTGAACGGCAGTGGCAATACACATGATGAGGGCACCGAGGAAAATTGTTGGACGACGGCCAATACCATCCGCCAGGTATGGCGCGAAGGGATACGCGGCCAAAGAACCAATATTCTTGAAAAAAAAAATGATTAGAATTGAAAGTGAGGTGGGAAGGAGCAGTACTTACTTGAATGGCGTTGAGAAGACCCAACTTGGAACCATGGGGTTTGTTAAAGTAATCAGACCACTGGGTCACGGACTGCAGACCGTTCATCATACTTCCATCGTATCCATTAGTGGACGATGTGATGAGCCTGGCAGAAGCTCCGTCAGCAAAATAATAGGTATCATTGGATAGAAAACTCACAGAAGCAGGATCCAGAAGTTAAGGTAGATGATCCTATGAGTTGTGCACCATTTAGACGGGCGAAAGAACGTCTCGGACGATGACAGCGAACACGTACCGTTTGTTGTTGTACCACTTCCTGCTGGGATCCAGCAAGTGGAGGTAGACAGCATGATCGGCTGAGGTTGCAACGGCTCCAGCACCCATGATAGCTTGTGAACTTTGAAGCTTGTCCGGTGTGAGTAAGTGTGGGGGGAGCAGATGCAGAATAAGTCAGATAGAAGGAGTATTTATAACGCTTACCTTGTAAATACACGTCGGTATGGAGAATGTGCATCTGACCCGGTTTTTCCAGAGGTACGCCGGACGCGAACAGCAGTCTGTGTGGTTTTGGGTGGTACGTTCTCAGTAAAGCCTCCGCATGTCCTCCTCCAAAATCGCCACTTCCCGATCAAGATCTCCCCCGCTTCCCACGCATAACTGCCATTTGATTCAATCAGACCACAAAAAATAGCAAGTCCCACATCCGGAGCCTCCTCTTTGGAGAAGAAAAGAAAAACAATTTTCATGACATTAGCGCCTCTAACTACAGCGTCCCAGCGCCCTCCATACCTAATTCTCCGTTCCAAGCTCGAAATGCCAATTCTACGAGGTTTCCCCAGTTGAATTCAGACGCGGGGTGTAGGTGGATCTAGCTCGTCTCCTCCCAGATCAGGCTGCCAAGTCTTGGACTGTCCAATAAGTACCCCGCCATCCAGCCACTCTCATGCGCATGGATGATGGCGCCCCAGTCACCGAAATAGCACCATCGACCCCGACAATCCCCCGCATACCCCAGAACATCGCCTATCCAGGCCAAATCCCCACTGGTTGCAGCGGCGTACACGGTCGTTTTCGTGTTTCAATTCCATATAGACAAGGAGGCGTTCGGTCAATTGTTCAGGGTCGTAATATCACTGGTCCGTCGGATGTGGACGCAGAGAAGCATAACCGCCAGTGTACACCGTTATCGAAAACGTCAGCTTGAATCTGGACACCAGCGACGACAAAGGACAGCGTGGAGGCGTCGACGTTCAGAACTCTGCGTCCTCGTCGGGGCCTATCCAAGTATATCCTCGACACAAGCTATATGAAGAAAACGTCACGTCTCGTCAAGTTCCCCATGATCGAAGGGGCCATCTACAATTACCATCAAAAATATGCTATGATACATTCCTTGTAAGAATAGAAAACAAAAGTGAAAAAGATGCGATGAACAGCCGCGCGAAGCAGCGAGCTTAAAACCTTTTGAGCAAATCTCGCGCAGAGCTCGAATTATTCAAGGTACTATCACCCAGTTGACGCTGTTCCCCAGCAGTGCTGCCGCTGTCCGTCGAAGATTCGACAGTAGGTGCCAAGTTGCTGCCACTCTCGGCCTTCTTCTTTTTGCCAAAGGCCATCCCCCAGCTGCTCGCGAGACTCGCAAGCGTTGCCGTTGTCGCCAAGGACGGCCGCGCAGGGACGACCGTCGCCTGAGACGAGTTCACGGAGAGTGGCGACGCCCGTGGAGTCTGATGCGACGTCGTCCTGAGCCGCCTGTGGTTCACGACGTTCATTAGTGCCTCCGAAATAGACGAGTCAGGCGACGGGGTGGTGGGCGACCTGAACGGGTTGTTGTCTGTCGGCGACGCCGCCAGCGCCTGTTCACTGAGTGCCGTCGTCGGTGCTGCCTTCGTTTGGGACGCCAGAGTGGGTATCCGCCCTACAGAGAACCTGGAGGTGGTCGACAGTCGAGAGGCCCGCGAGCCTGGACGCAGAGGGGATGGTGGGGGAATACCAGTATGATTGTGGGTTACACTGGCGACACTAGCCGGGGCCGAGTCTGGAGGAGCAGGAAGAGCCGGCGACGGGGGAGGAGGGGGCGAAGTCGGCGGCGAAGAGGGACTACGGATCTCAGGTGTAGTGTCCGATGCATTGTTATCAGTCGTAATATTAGCATTATCCGCTGGGGCGTTATTGTCTCTGTTCGCTGAAATGCTATTGTCCGCTGGAGCATCCGGAGACTGCGAAGCCTGTGCGAGAAGCCGCGAAAGCGAACTCGACGGGCGGACATTGGGCGAGCTATTAGATCGCGTGCGAGTCGGGAAAAGATGAGAGCCAGGAGGGTGCGTGACCTCAAAGGTGTCCTCCACCTCTGCCTCTGGCGGAGCCGGTGGCAGGGCGGAAGGACTTAATTTGCCGGGCCCTGTAGGGAATGCTTCTTTGCCTTCATTATCGCTAACGGCCTTCTTGCCCGACGCACGCCGTTTGCTATTATGGGTCGGCTGCGTCCAGTCTTCCACCTCGAGCATGTAATACTTGACGCCATCTCCCAGCCCATAAGGGTTGCTAGAAGCATCCTGAATATACACAACATCAAATCAATTGAGCGGACGGAAAAACGTCTTATCACTCTCGAGGCACGCACCTTGTGGTCCACGACGCGTTCGGTAATTGACGTTATTCGAGCCACAATCCACTCTCGACTCTTCAATTGCTCAGCCAGATGACCAGTAGCCTGCAAGAAATAATGCGGGAAAGACACTAAAATGTAAATTGAAAATTCAATGTCAGGACAAACTTCGGATCTTCGATAACGGATCGGGGGGAAGCAGCCACCAAAAACAAATAATGCATAGATTCAAGAAGTTCAGAACTGAGACTCACCATTGAATGCCGCCCAGGGCTTACTGACCGAGTTTCGGGTGGGCAAGAATAGGGCAAGATCACCCTTGGCGAAATTCCTGAATGAAATCTTGCCTTTTGCGCGCTCGCGGTATTCTTTGCATTGTTTTTGCCATTTGCGGATAGTCGTCCCCGTCTTCGTCACTGCTTCTAAGAAGTGGTCGTGATCGAACTCGCGTAGGACGTCGAGTGCAGAGGCGGGGTCGGACGGATCGATGGGTGAGGGCTCGTCGTGCTGAGGAATGACATGATGTCTGAATCCGCCCACTGAGTGATATGACTCTGCCAGATTAGTTGCCGCGTGACGGGTAGAATTCGGATGAGCGTTCATCGTCTGGGCAATCTGCAGTGCCTTCACATGAGAATTGCGGAAACTGATAGCGACCTCCAGAATCTGTGCGATGAGCCTGTTGCTGTCCTCCGTGCGCTCCTCAAAGTCGTGCTGCGAAGCCCGTCCAGCCTTGAGGTCGTCTCGCAGTAGACGTTCGACATGCCGGGCTTCACGCAGTTCCCGCTCAACGCGCTGTAGCTCCTCGCGAAGACCGCAAGCGTCCGCGTTAGAAACCTCCAGATCCCCACGCAAATCCTTGAGTTCGCGTTCCTTGTGTTCCAACACGGCTTGGAGCTCTGAGAATTGTCGGTCTAGAACAGCACGGTCGCCATCGGCTTCCGCGATATGGTCCCGGATGATCCTGTCGTGCTCTGACATCTGAGCCTTGAGCAACCTATCCTTCTCCTGGCTCGCCTGCTGCAGCGCCTGGACGACCTGCTCGCTCTCCGTGCGCGCCGCCTGGATCTGGTACTCCAAATTCTCGCCCCGCGCCCGTGCCTCCTCCAAATGCCGTAGTGTATTCGCCTGCTCCATCAGCAGAGAGTTGACTTTATCCGCATTCCGCTGCTCGAGCTCCTTCACCTCCTCCAAATCAACCTCCACCTGCGAAAGCTGCTGCCGCAACCGCTCCGCCTCCTTAGTCTGGTCAGTTGCATCCGACAGAGCGCGCGCGATTTCATTTCGCTGTTTGGAGATGTCGGTGGACAATTCCACGTTGCGCTCCTCCAAAATCCGGCGCGCGACGCCTTCGCTCTCCATCTGTGCGCGGACTTGCTGCAGCTCGCGCTCCAATCGCGCTGATCGTTCTTGCTCATCCGTCAACGACGATGTGAATCCAGCAGAAGTAGATTTTAGACGATGGATCTCGGCTTGAAGTTGTGATCGTTCCTCCTGGAAAGCACGCTCTTGCTGAGATTTGGCTTCTTGAGCGGCACGTAGCTCTTCTGCCAATTCCTGGATAGCTCTATCTTCAGCTTCTGTGGCTGCAAGGTAATCAATTAGCGCCGTTGTTACCCAAATGTACTTGGATTATCACTGCGGACTTACACCGTCTTCTTGACTGCGATAACCTTGATTGCGAGAGAACTGGATAAAAAGCGTGTAAATTGACGTATGTGAGTTACGAATGTCGACACTTACGTGTGCGTTCAGCCAACTTATCGAATGCTAATTCCAAACTATCCATCTTGCTAATCTGTTTTTCCAGTGCGATACGACATTCCCGGACCGACTTCAGAGCCATAGCCGCGCCGTTAGTGCGGGCAAATGTCTCCAAGTCTTCCAATATTCGCATTAGATCTAAGATAAGAGTCAGACATAAAACCGTAAATGTACCGAATGCAGTAGACGTACAGTCAACGTCGCGTCGTTCAAAGGAATAAGGAGACTCAAGACCGCCGACAGGTGAAAAGTCGATTGAAGGAACGGGATCGTCCATCCCTTTGGTCTCGAAAGGCAGCTGCCCGTTAACTTCGCCACGATATACTTGTCGCCGTTTCCGTTCATTCGCACTAATTTAAATCAATAAACCTATGCCAACTTATCAGCCTCTCGCGGACTTACGAAGCCTTCGCCATAACCTCCAAGATGCTCTGAGCCCGCTGGTAGAAGAAATTTGCTACATGTTGATTTAGTCGTTGAATATTTTAGGGTATGGCCGGAACTCACAGAACTCCTTTCTTCGGACAATCTCAATAACCGTCGCCCCATACGCATAAAGCATATTATGCAGACGCTGAATATGTGAAAAGCTAGTTTTTGCTCGGAAACTAGCAGCGAGGGCCGATAAGGCTAGCGGTAGGTGTACCATGTCGTTGTTCAGATTACTGATCAGCCGCAAGACGGTTAAGCATTGGCGAGTGTACGAATTCTATGCTGCAATGGTGAGGAGCTGAACCGCATATAAGGACGAAGAAAGAGATGTACCTTCTTGTTAGTAATTTGTTGGACTTCTTGTCGATGAGCGTTATCTAGTTGCTTTAAATCTATTCAAACAGTTGAGTATCGGCAGCTGTGGCCAGAACAAAGTTATTGGTTACCTTGCAATAAACGATCACTGTCCGAAGCAGGACCTAGAGGGTAAGTCAGATTGCGGTTCAAAGTATTAATCATAGATCCGTACTTTCCAGCGCTCCCGCAGTATCAGTTATCCTATCTATCAGATCTTGCGATCTCCGAGAGCAAGTTTGTGCTTCTTCAATCAGGCTGTATAGGATCCACATTAACGATAACTCGAAAAGAAAATCGCATCCAAACGTACCTTACGTTGCCTATTGTCGACCGCACGTTATCAGCACCATTTTTGATATTTACTACAGCTTCTTCCACTGCACTGAACCGCAATTGTAGTTCGTCTATACAAAGAGTCAGCACAACTGCATAAGATAGATATAACGACTCACCATGAGTCTTAGCACACGTGTCTGCAACTTGCTTCATCTTCGGCTTCGATACGTAGTCAGCCAGTACGCGATGTGGTTCCCCTGCCTCGATAGCCATTCTCACAGCAGTAGAACAGAACTCTACATGCACTGTGACTCGGGAGATAAGTTCGAGGTCCGCGTCGAGGCCGTCCAACAGCGACGCCTGCTTCTCGAGGTCTTTACGGCCATTGGCGGCGATACCGTCGAAAGTGTCGGAGATGGCAAGGACATGGAAATCGAGACTACTGGAAGCGATCTGGAGGGCTTTGTGTTGCAGAGAAAGGGAGTGAAGTAGATGTTGGATGTGTTCGTGGTGTAATTGTGCGGTGCGGACGTATGAAGCAGCGATTTGCGCATGTCGGATGGGGGGAGTGGTGGCGGCAGCGTCTGCAACGACTTCGGTCAGCATCGCATCATAGCCGGGCGCACTGGCGGGTGACCAACCTTCGATGGTAGGCTGCAAGCGCGGTTCGACTTGGAGTTGGCGCAGTATCACGTCAACGTCGTAATCCAAATAATACTTATTAAAAACGAAAATGAACTGTAATGAATGAGCAAAGATTAAGCGCCTAAGACAATACAGCCAACGCACCTGGTCCTGCACGCTTGCCAGATCCCGAATGTTGCTGCTGAAAATCCTCCTTCCATCCGATAGGTACGCTATTGCAGCGTCCTCGTCGACTCCAATTTCTTCATGTAGGAAAAGTTCGAGACTTCCGATTCTGCAGAGACAAATTAGCTGGTGCCACGCATTAGACTTTGTGGGCGCTCACCCTTCGATATCGTGGACTGACGCATTGACCTGTAGTGGAATCAGTATGAAAGTGCTTCTAAATCCACTGAGTGACCTCTACGCACATGGAATACCTGGCCATCCTCCGCTCGACAAATCGTAATCATAGAGTGTTGTTCAAATAAGAAGGCAATAATAGAGTTGGTAGCGTGTGTGTTAAGTGGTTGTGAGGGTTGCTAGCTTGATAGATAGGATACTTTCCCTTCAAGGGTCCGCTTTAACCATCGAACAGGGCAGGATGAATAGTGGTGGCTTTAAAGATGAGTCGGAAACGAGAACAGCTGAAGCTCATGATGACGGTAATGCGCCGTAACGTGACTTCTAAATATGGTTATCTCCGCCCACGCGATACAGATCAGCATCCAAGAATCTCAAATCCAGTCTTTCTGGTGGATTACCTCCTCCAAATATTTCTCAGTAATCAGGTTGGCTGATTATAACACTCCGGATGCGCATGCTGACAAAAAAAATAGCTTGCATAATTTTGTGTCGACCCAGAACCCACATCGCCGCTGGACTGTTCGACGCACTTCGAATCGAGCTATGAATTCGCTAACCTCCAAACTATCTAAATTCTGGCAGTACCGTAGATTTAAAGATCATTGTAGCAGATGCTCCACTCGATGCCAACAAGAGGCCGTTCCCGAGGCGCCCACGAAGCTGCTGCACCACGGACTTGTCACTTGTGAACAGAAACAAAGCAGTTCTCAGCACTTACTTTGGTACGTACGCACTTATATGTTGCGAAGACAATGTCAACTTATGTCTGACTAAAATGAGGACAATGTCCGCTCGAATTAAAATTCTATAAAAGAGCGCCTTTCGTATCTGCAGCTATTTTTAGATCAAGCTCTCTCGATCTCATCACTTCGCGTCGTTTTGACTTCTTTTTGTTATCGCTATACTTCCATTGTCTCTGGCGGCGACTTTGTACTCCAGAAATTCCACACAACTCCCATGGAAATGCCAATTGTAGCAGAAAGACCCTTCGCCTTTAAATACGGTATCTGTGAACACAGAGTCAACCCATACTAGTTCGCACAACACACTCAAGCCGCTACCGTCTCATCTACCGCAAACCAACACTATGACGTCGAGTCCCTTCGTGTGCGACTTGCTGAAGTTACAGGAGACAGAAGACAAGGGTTAGTGGCGACACCTATCCCTCGTGCCGCCGCATAGTATCTGACCAATGGCCCGGGCAAACGTCAACAGACACACTCGCTCGTTGTATAACTCATTTCTCGCCGAAATCGTGTATAATTGGTGGACTCCCCGAACAGCCCATTCAATTCACAACCTACGGAAGAGGGTCCTGCATTATAAGGTCGCCGATGTAAGTCATGGTCCTCTTTTCACAACCCTAATAAAACATTAATATTGACAACATCGGGACAACTTCCAACAGGTATTCTCTGCCCTCTCGTCAAAAGTTCGAAGGATGGCGTGTCATCGATTCCCCAGTCCCATCTCCATCTACAAACGCGCATGATCTTCCATCGCCGACCTCGGACTCTTCATCTACACCTTCTGATTTCCAACCCAAGAACAAGAATCCCTAAATGTTTTGACTTCGAATTCGAAATCCCCGTTTCCTACGGCGTGGCGCATACCGGTCAAGTGAAGGGCCTCTCGGTAAAATGTCATTTCCAATCACCACTCGGGATTGCTTTCATAGGTCAGTTCATCCTCCTTCTCCTACTCATTTCCTTAATCCTTAATTTTTCCTCAGTAAATGCTAACTGGGAGACTGGGGAGTACACCCAATCCATATACCTCGCTCCTGGCGACTTCTCAGAGGACGGAGAATTAGTGCCCCATTCTGCCATCCCCCGCGAGCTTTTTAGGTTCGCCATGTATGTGCTGTTTGGTTTCTCGCCGGATAATTCTGAATACCTTACAGGTCAGTTTTCTTTGTTCTACATGATTCATTTTTCTGGCGGACGTTGAAATTATCCAGAACACCATATCAAAAGTGCAAAGTGGTTGCAAAGCCTTTTATACGGAATTAAGGAGAACTTCAACTCGTACATTGCATGTTCTGAGAAATTCTAGACTTGTTTTTATCTATACACCACATCTAAACCCCAACGCAAAGGGAAATTATTCAAATCAGGTTTTTTTTACGTCTAAATACACAGATTGTATCATCAGTTACGGTTTCTTGACGTACAATGGTACGGTCCTGCTGTAGATCTTATAACGCAGTAAGGCCGACAAGCGGCATGGCCCGCTACCTGCAACCAAATTTGTCTGAGAACTTGTGTACATGTTAATTCAATATTATTCGACACATCTATGGTGTTTTTTGTTATGGCACATAGGTAAATGACTCATGAAGTGCATGATGGGCACCAAGGCTTCATTGATAGTTACATATCTTCAGATCTAATGCCTGGGGCAGCCTAGCTGCTATCACTATTATTTATATTCTCAGTATAAAAAGTTGCATTGAAGTTGATACAAAAAGTTGAAGATGATGTTACACAGGTACCAGATGATATATGATCAGTAATGAGGTTACCGCTTGCGTAGAGTGCCCAAAATTATGCGAGTTGAACGGGTAATCTGATGAGAGTTGGCGATAGACAATAAGGCAGGTTTTCAGAGGTCATCTAAAAATGACAACAAGTCAGAGATGCTAGAGTATTGTTGAGGCAAATTCATCGAAGATGGTGGATCAAACTCAAGGCTTACTGCATGGGTCGACGAATAGGCGGCAGGCAACGGGGGAGATTTATCTATTCCAGAGCCAGTGACATTGGCGTCAGTTTGGGATGAGCATGCATTAGCATGAGCAGTTATAGGAGCTGTAGAGACAAAATTCAGTTGAAAAGATGAAGTATAATGGAGCGACAACTCTCACCAGAATGGGAACGCAATCCTACCGTAGGAGACATCGAGAAATGCAAAACCATGGTATCAGATCAGACAGAGAGATCGTCGCACCCAGAACCCCATTTGAGCAGTAATTGAACCAATCACGCCATAGAGTAGCCTCGAATATAGCCTCGTGTACAATGACTAGCTCAATAATGCATAAAAAATGCCCCAGAGAGGTATTGACAGACACGGTAAAGTGAGCTGGTTGCGAACGGGGACGGGGTTGGTTTGTAGCGCAGTAATTTGAAGAAATCATGGAGGACGCCGAGTTAGGATTGTAAGAAGCTGTGGCCAACAAGCCATCAATGTAGATAGGAAACGTTAGGGACGATATGTCGAGGAGATGAGGTGAGATAGCGCTCGAAATTCATCGAAGCTCACCGAAGCAGGAGAGAGTCGGAGAATGAAATTCAAGAGCTTTTTTAGGAAATAAAGCTCTACGCACAGCCACATTGAAAATCCCCGCAAGTTTTGATTTCTAACGCGCTTTAAGAACCCACTACCTAAAGGTAGCGGGAATTTTCTCCCAACATTTCTTGCTGGCAATAAGGCATGGTTGGTGTTCCACGAAATTCAGCCCACTCTATATTGAGTAGGGAGTGCTGCGATCTTGATGGGGTATCTTTCGTAAATGACGGCATCAACTTGATCGTAATGTGATCGCGATGAACCGATGATGGTAACTATTCATAAGCGCCGAGCGAGCGCTAAACAGAACTCTAACTGTTTGAATTCGGTTTGAAGCTTTGAAGGTCAAAGTTGAGATCGAGACTCAATTGATTGACTCTCGATTGGATACCATATTCTGAATTTGGGATCAACCCTTCGATTTTCAATCAAGTCTTATTGGTACGTAACAGTTCCTAGGCCTGTAATAGATATGGGTTGAGCGCTGAGCTTCTGTGGGCCGGAAATGAAAACAAGCCCTGAAGGGAGTATGTTGGGAAGATGTAAAGTAAGGACCATTACGAGCCTGGGCGCATTACTGCCACCGCGTATCAATAAACGCAAATACCTGCGCATCGGAGTCGAGCGTGCTTTCCAATTAACAGTCATCTTCGCGTATACAAGGGCTTTCGGACAGATATCTACGTCATTTTCTCTTAGAATCAAACCATCTGACTGTCATTCATGGACTCGTTGATCAACCCAGAGGTCAAATTGGTCCCAGATAACACCAAAATGATAGATTGGAAAACTCGCGATCACAAAAACGAGCTCTACAGAGCGTATTACCTCAAGATGATACGAGAAGGTTTCAAAGAAGACATGAAGACATGCATTGAGTCGTCAGTGGCCATTTATATCATATCATCTCTACAGGAAATTTGACCGTTTCATTTGTATAGAAAATCACATTATGAAATTATCAGCTATTGGTGTTCGCTCAGCAATGAACAGCAGGAGGATATGCTAAATCAGGTCCTGCAGAAGCAGCTTTCGAATCCCTACACTGACCCGGAGTCCGGACGATGTGGAGGACGTCTGCACGGCAATCGTGAGTGTTCTGGATGCTTGAGCAAATTACTGATGATAAAATGACATTCGTGCGGTAGGACTGGATTCTGATACCCAAACGAAGGGCTGCCAAAGCCCTTCAAAAGAATTCAGGGTCAAAATATTATAGAGCACCAAGTAAGTAATGCTCTGCTACGGAGTGCTATCCAGAACCATCAGACCCGGAAGCAAGAATCACCATTTATGTCGGCTTATCCGGGACTGTTTGAAGACTTCGAAGAACATAAGTAATTTACATGTGCATTTGTGTATTTTTTCTTCTCTCAGGCAAACGTTCAGCATCAGATCGCTTGTTTGAATTTATGAAAATCATTACAGATTATTATACGGTATGACTTGAGATATGCCGGACCCAATTGAGTACAGAGTACTGACTAGTAGATTGTTTGGACCATGGATGAGATCGATGAGCAGTCGGGTGCTATTCAAGTTCTTCAGAATGAAGACCCTACAAGTGTACCACCTGTGTAGCTGCGCGCACCTGGTACAACCCTTAACCACGGATGCCTATCATGGCATCATTCAAATTCAAATACGTGTGTTGAGTCGACACCCTCGAGGCTCCTGGTGCTGACTAGCCCAAATAAAGTAATCCACGTCCAGTGAGCACTCGCGTGAAATTGTGACTACTCTCTGCCATCCGGAGTCTCCGTCTGTTCATTTTAAGTTAATTCATGATATCATATAGTCTATAAATGCTTTTTCGGCGTTGATTGCACCTCAACTTTAAGTACGACACGAGCCCTGTCAGGCCTCTAGGGCGTAGTGAGTGAGTGGCGGCGGGCGGGGCGGGGCCCCCCACTATTGCCCTCGAGCATTTCTACAGCAACTTGCGGGTCCTCGGACCTCATATAACCTAATACTCGTGGTGAGTTCCAACACCATCAATCATCAATCGATCTTGTCGTAAGTACTTTGCAAGGCGCCATCATAGGCGCCGAGCTGCGAGCAGCGCTAAGTCCGAATCTTTAAGTGATCAACAAATTCTCATTGCCCTTAGGTTTGGCGCTTTCTTTCGAGGCCTTTCAATTATGACTTCGTATGACAGAGTGATACAGATAAGTATTCCTTCACTAGGTCGATTGCCTTGCTTTCTACTACAGAAAGAGCTACGTGTTGAATCTTGATTGATCAGTCCTGATTTCAAAATAAGGAAATCTCTCTCTAAGCGGCGTTTCGGTGATAGCAAACCCCTGATCAGTGGTCTCCTTCAATTGAATATGATGACTCCTAGTTACTCTGATAATAAACACATACGGAGACGACACTTCTAGAATGGACTGCAAGCCACAAGATATTGGTTTCAGACGCCTCTTGCTGTTCTGATTCCCAAAAACAGTCAGGACATCGTGGAAATAGCCCAAATGACTCTCTGTTGTGCATGTACTCAGTACTCAGTACTGATGGAACTACTTCTATGTGCACTGCAGCAGCAAAAAACGTCCGAAAATCCGAGTGCAGCAGCCGACTAGAGTCAAAGCGCTAGTGCTACTTGACTTGGGCAGAGGTCATTCGTGAATATATAAATATAAAGGCAACTACACCGGAAAGATTTTCATCATCTTTCAATCCCCCGAAGTTCCTCGTCGATTCCAACGCAGCAATGGCGTATTACCCTGTGGACCAGGTGGTCATACGTATCACTAAAAACGAGCTTGCTATCATAGCAATAATACAGATTTCAACATATTGCGACGCACGTCTCCCTCAGCCTCAGGGTTCGTATAATCAACCGTGAGTCGTATCACTCCCTAGCATCTGAATAAATTGTATGACTAACGTATGACGCCAACTTTGTCCTTTAAGGTCCCAGGACGATTGGGCTGCACATCGTGCTCTCTGGGCCCAGTTGCCTGCCTTAAGCAGATATACTATTCTTACTAGCGCGAAGAGGCTCTTGATCCATCGTATGAGGTGGCCGAGGGAATATCTAGAAGTGACAGAAGCAATTTATCCCAACGTAGGAGTCCAGTTCCCGGATCGGCTTTTAGACACTGCATTCCAATGTTTTAGGGAATGTATGGTAAGTTTTGCGATTATACGCGTCTTAGATTTCCCATCCGCTGAATGATGGATCTGACGTCCCATTTTAGAATACGGAGATATTTAAGCCTACTGAATACCCCAAGCATTTGCCTACGCCTCAATTTACAAGCTTTGCTGAGGTGTCTGCATACGAACAGAGCTTATCCAGAGAGCAGTCTCAGGCCAAAAGTAGAGCAATCGAATGCGAAGTGTATAGAGCTTTGCAGGCATTTGATGTGTAAGTCGTCTGCTATGTCGCATACTTGCCATCCTACTCACATAATGAAAACATTACTACAGGCCGTATAATCACGCACTATTTGCTAAATGGATTTCATGTTCTGGAACCCAGAGATTTTATATCATCCGCATGGTTATGGAGAGCGCTTGGAACTGGGATCCAGATTTTCAACCAACGAACAACTTGCGAGTATCCCGAGACCGCCGGGCGGAATTGAGAAAGGACATCATGAAGGAGATCATGAGAAGAATTGTAAGTCTGGATCGCTTTTCCTTTCTTCATATTCTGTTCGATTTGAATTGTTGACTTCTTTCGTCCGTTAGGAAATGTTTCCTCATGATATATCCTCAGCGTCGAATTCTCCCTCAACTTCACAGAATAATTCCCCTATGGCTATTATCATCAGTAGTACGTGGCATCTTAATAGGACGAGCCCTGCCGACACACCTCAATCGGTATTTGGGCTTCAAATTTCTTCTTGCTCGTGATAACTCTGTATCTCTCCACTGAAAACAAATCAAAAAAAGAAAGACTAACGTACCGTTCTTTGTAATGAATGTTCATCGGTGTTCGTCGTATACTTGTAGAATATAGTCGTGTATTTGTAATTTTTTTCTGATAGCTTTCTGAATGTAATGAAATTGTGGTATGAAGAATGGGTGCGAATTCCGAAAGCGGCATGGCTTTAAAATCGATATGACCTGCTTTACTGATAAAACTCTACTGACGAGAGAGCAAGTGAAAAGTCACTGACCGATAAAATCAATCATAAACCCCTCATACTCATTCTAAATGATAGTAACATAGCGCTCCTTCCTTTCATCGCTACCGGGTGAGCTTATATCCCTTTGCGTATATTGAAGCTTGCCAAATTATAGCGGTCCCGTCAATAAGACGACTTGAGTCCAGTAAGCACAACCTGCAGACTCTGCTGTGTCTTCGCCTCCTCGATGTACTTCTCCTGGCCCACGGCGTAGAACAAGAGCATAGTCAAGGGTGGCATCAGTCAGCGGAAGACCCTCATCGACGGATAGCACACAACATCCCGTACCTCGTCGTCACTCACGGAGCTGGCTATACTATGGACCGAGCGCGAGGTGCTCGAGAGAAGCAGGGGTGATATGTTCAAAAAGCCACCATTCCTTCTGATCGGGTCCCTGTTCCAGGGCCAGGATCATGACGGCAAGCCTCTTCAACGACGTAGTCATCCACAGGATTCGGGGTACTACAGCTTCAGACCAGTTCCAGGATTCGTAGAGATCGCAGCATTGGGTGTATTGCCGATGTATGAGTTTTGGATGATCGTGAAGCGGGATGTCAAGGGGTTATCAGGGTTATCATGGCTAGCCAAGAAGCGGAAGAGTTGGCAAACTTCGTGAACGTTATCGAGTGGTAGAGAATAGGGAAAAGCCATGAATGTGTTATCTTCCAAACGAGAAGAGGACACGGAATGGCCGGGGTATCAAGATATCAAGCGCAGCCAACAGTCAACACTTGAAAAGACGCGTCACACATTGACACAATGCGTCGGGCTTGCTCGACAATGCAGAAAATCAGCAGAGATTTCAGATTGGAAATAGACACCTGGTTGAGTACTGCGAAAGGGAGAGCGAGCTCTAGTTCAAGGTCACTTTCTAGCGCAGCGTCGTCAGACATAAGATGGTTGTGAGGAAAGAAGGTTGAGCGATCCGGGCCGAGATGTGTACTTTCACATATGAAGTTCCGCCACTACATCAATAAACACAAATACACATCCGACGATTAAGTGGCAATTTAAATCAACTGCAACTCAACTGCAACCCGTTCATCAGCAACTTCACCGATTCAGAGACTGCTTATATATTGGGCTCAGACTCTTCCAGCTAATTCTACGACTTGCTTACTGACCGGCATATCTTCTTCAAATCCACTCGATCATGCAGTCAGCGTCGGTGATCCCCGAGCTTGAACCAAGCGCCGAAGTCGCTCAAACAACAGTTGATTGGAGGACTCTCGATAAAGGGAGTGAAGAATTTAGAGCTTATTATATCAAGCGGCAACGAGAAGGGTTCTATGTAATGATGGATATGGCCCTTGAGGGGTGAGTGTTCACTTTGTATTTCTCCCTCGCGAAATTGAATATAGTGCAGAGTCCAAGCCGCATATCAGCACAATCTCAAGTATTGGTGCTCCCTCGACAAAGATAGACAGGACTCCATATTGGCTCAGGTCTTGGATATGCATACTATGGATCCTTCTGCTGATTTAGACGATGAGGAAATGGTTGGCTTTTATATTTTCACGGGAGTATATAGGGTGATTGTGAGTTTTCTCAGTCTGAACTTTACAAAAATATATGACATATTTAATATCCCCAGGACAATATCTTCATACGCAAAGCGATGGCCGCTAAAGCTCTCCAGAAGGAGCCGGGATTGAAACACAGAAAAGCTCCTCGTGATGGCCTGTTACGGAAAGCCATCCAGAACCAGCAATTTCAGTAGTAAGCCTTAAGCCATGCTTCAAGGATCGCCGCAGCTGTGTATAATGTTCCATTCTTTTTTTCAAGAACTGATTCTCCCAGATATGATCCTTGAAACCACAGAATTCGCAGATTTATGAATTATTAATCTTACTTGTTTTAACACTCGCGATTTCGTGGCAAAGCGGTGCGCGCCGAATAATGATGTTCTCTCTTATTGCAATACGTAGCTGATGTTGTGATTATTCATGTTGAAATTTGACCGTAAAAAGCTTGGACTGTGCCCCTCCTGTTGAGTTACGAGTATGTCCTTGTCTGTCACCGCGATAAACACTGGCTCATGCAACTAGAATGATTGAGATACTTATGACCATATCACGCTCCACCTCGAGGCATCTCTGCGATGTGAAATTGAGGGTTGAAACATTGACGTTTCGGGTCAGTAAGTAATAGGCGGATTTGAGTCAGTACGATAATAATGTCCACTCACCTTTCTGCTGCCAACTCTAATTCATCCGAGTTGGATCTGACCAGCAGATGTGGTTAAGTTCCGACAACAACGCAAGGGGGCACCGGCATCAGAATGCCGGACCGGGTCCTGGTAGGTTGGTTCAGCCGTGGGCCACGAAAAAAAAGATTGGACCACCTCAAAAATTTGGAATTTGGGCATGTTTCAGAACAAGATACACTTGTAATAAGTATTTTACCTTGTCCAATTTGCAAGCATATCAATAAATTGGCATAAATCAAGTGCAACATTGCATGCCGACATGTGTCGGGGCTTGAATTTTCTGATGTGCATCTTGTACGCATCCGAAACATTGACAGAACTTGAAAGTTGCATTCACTGGAGCAAGTTAACTGTTCATGCAATAGACTCCTGCACATTTTTAGTTCTTTTCTGACCTTTTGTGACGTCTTTCTATTCTGCATCCCTTTCTGACACTCTCGCTATCAACTTTGTTTCCCCCAAGGCCACTTTGTGCATTTTCAACAGCTTTATGGGCAGCGGATTGACACAAGTTGGCACAATAATTATTTTTTATGGCTACACTATAGTACATAGCCACATAAGAACTATTTTGTGAGGGCTCTCCATGCTACAAGAGTTGTGTGGAAGCATTGCAGGAGCTGGGGAGGAGCGGCAAATCAGGAAAGTGATCGGAAATACCATCAAATTACCATATATGGATGTGTGCCTGATTACGTAGTAGGTAGGTTCAAGCTGAGGTCCTCGAAAAAAAAGATTCGACCCCGGGTCTCTTATTTCAATCCGTGTGCCCCCTTGCAACAACGCAAGCACTGCGTAACACAAATGCATTAAGATTAGGGGACGCAAGATGAACAGTCCATGCCGTTGACAAATGTGTTATTTGCAACCATCGATAAAATATTGACTTTGGAACGGGTTCATTCCCATATTCTCTCGCTCCGGCTTTTAGAACTGCCTTTAAGCGGTACTAATAAATACAGATGTGTTCAACGTTCAGGATTACTTACTCGAGAATTGTGAGATTCTTTGAAGACTCGCCATCGCCGAAAGATCAATACTGTAAATTCAATCGCCAAATGATGCGGACGATCTAAGCGCAAATCTCTTGGAATTTTGCGCATCATCCATCAACACATCAAGCTCAAGTGGCATAAGGCCTCATACATAAGGTCCTAAGGCCTAAGGAGTCATAAGGCCCCTTAACCTCATCGGTCTCCTTGTCGCTTCTCTCTTACACAACCCACACAACTTCCTTCATTTCAAATGCGCATGCTGGCACCTTGCGACTTGCATCGCCTCTTATCATGAACACCCAATAAGGGAATCTTTCTCTGAATTACTAACCATGCTTCTACACGAGGTAAGTGAACCTGTTGTCGTTGAATATTCCAAATAAAGAGCGCTGGGTTGTTCTGCTGATATATAGGAGCCATGCACATTTTTCTCACTTATAATAACACGAAGCGCAGAACAGGAAGTCCTGTCATCTTGCTCAGCTTCAATGATCAAAAACGGTGATCGTCTATTGATTCATCAATTTCTCGCTACTCAGAGTGCGGTTCTATCAGTAAACAGATTCGGAAGACCGCTGGTACGCAAAGGATATATCAGATGCCTAGGGCATATGCATACTATGGATCATTCTGCCCATTTGGACGACGAGGAAATTTATATTTTCACGGGAGTATATAGGGTGATTGTGAGTTTTCTCAGTCTGAACTTGACAAAAATAAATGAAATATTTAATATCGCCAGGACAATATTTTCATACGCAAAGCTATGGCCACTATAAGGAGTCATAAGGCCCCTTAACCTCATCGGTCTCTTTCTCTCTTACACAACCCACACAACTTCCTTCATTGCAAATGTGCATGCTGGCACCTTACGACTTGCATCGCCTCTTATCTTCAACATCAAATAAGGGAATCTTTCTCTGACTTAACCATGCTTCTGCACGAGCAAGAAGACGTGAAACTGTTGTCGTTGAGTATTCCGAATAAAGAGCACTGAGTTGTTCTGCTGATGTATAGGAGTCACGCAGGATTTTCTCATTTGACACTTTAAGTACGAAATAGGAATTCCTGTCATCTTGCTCAGTTTCAATAACCAAAAACGCCAAAGGGTCTATTGGTTCGTCGATTTTTCAACACCGTAATGACTCACCACTAAAATGATTATATTCAGTAAACAGGTTCGGATGACCGCTAGATAATGAAGGACATATCGGGTGCCTAGGATGAGATCCATTCGGTAGATCCAACACGACTGTGCCGCTCACTCTGGTGTGTGGTAGACTGAGGTATATAAAGGCGATAAGTATCGCGAAGTTACTCTCATAACCATCCCCCTTCCCGCTATGCAGTCCTATCCTAATCCTGTACCATATTATTCTCCTCCTATCGGTGTACGTATGGAGCGAGGAAAGCTCGCCTTAGTGGCCTTGCTTGAAGCGTCAAAAGCTTACGACGAACGCGTCGATGCTCCTTCTGAATCGTAAGTACTAGTACATAATCACTTCTCATATCTCTATCAACTCATTGACTCGATCATATTTTCAGACCCCATTGGCTCAAATGGCGCAATAGGTGGTTGGCATTGTCCGGCACGAGCAGACATTCAGCCTTCGAAGCAGCCTGGATTAACCTATTTGAACGTATGAAGTGGCCGACGGACTCTTCCGCGATAATAAGCATAGTCTATCCAGATACCGACTTTCTTCCATCATCTGAGATAATGCAAAAGGCCTACGAGGCTCTGGCGCAGTATATTGTAAGCTTTGCGATTATCTGGGTCTACCTCATTGCGCTGTCTAAATCGTTTGATCTCTTTTCAGAAGAAGGAGTACTATAATCCTTCCCATTCCAATCACGATGCAGTAATTTATGCACCAACGACGTCAGGGTTCGCAAGTTTTAGCGACAGAAGCTCATATGAGCAAGACCTAGCTAAAAAGAAGGGTGAGGTCAAAGAGAAGGCCATTCAACGTGAAGTGTACGATGTATTGAAAGAGAATTTCGACGTGTAAGCCTTTGGTTTCCAGTGACCCAAAATATTTCAAATTGACAATTTTTTTCCAGGGCGGGAGCGCACAATTTGTATTATTACTGGAGAAGGTGTTCCGGTTTGATGAGGTACGAAATCATCAATGCAGCTGAAAGGTCAGCCAGAAGGGTCTGGTCGCCTGTGGCGGACTTCCACACTACACAGAATTTGCGGCTGAGGACAAAAAGTTTACTGGATTTGCGTGTCAGTCTCATTCACGAAATCGTGAGGGTGCTGGTAGGTCACTGTTTGCTGCACTCGCATTATAATCTGATCCACAAACCTTTCGATTTTGACAGTCGTACTATCCCTACATAACTTCTGCTTCCAATTCTCCTGCAACTTCTGATAGGGGTTCCTTCGAGGGGAATCGCTCTGACGGATCGTACAGCGGTTTGGTTCCTGGAGGCTTGGACAACATGTCCATGTAACAGTTGCAGTGACGGTGATTCGAACGACTCTCGAGTCCTCAATATTTTTCTGGTTTCCCATTTCACCTCCTTCCAATTAAGCGATGAAAAAAAAAATAATAATAAAAATAAAACCAAAAAAAAAAACCAGTTCTTTGTAATTGATCTTCATCGGTGTTCGTCTCCGGGGTCTATGTCTGTACATTCGTGTAGATGCGTACTTCGGCTTTTCGGGACCTGACTCGTGTACTTGTAGAATATGGCTTTGCTTTTATGATTGTTGTCTTGATAGCTCCTTGAATGGGATGAATTTTGTGATCCGAAGCAATGAGTACGAAAGAGACGCGGTGAAGAAGGGTAACAACCTCTATAGGATCTGCTTTACTGATGAATTTCGCGTGAGATGCCGAGGTCGAAAAAAAAGCAAGGTCACGAACCGATAAATTCAATCCTACACTCCTCGTACTCATCCCAAAGGATAGTCACATAGTGCTCCTTCCTTTCTAGCACCACCACCCGGGGATCTTGTGTCACGTCCCGCAGAAAGCCTTCCAAGATATTACGGTCCCCTTGCTGTTGCGTCTCGAACCCACTAAACACGATCTGCAAGCTCTCTAGTGTCTTCGCCTCCTCGACACACTTCACCTGGTTCACGGCGTAGAATGACAGCATGGTCAAAGGCGGCATCAACCGACGGAAAACCCGCATCGACGGATAGCTCACGACATCCCGCACCTCATCGTCCCGCATGTAAGTTGCGGCGCTCGTGAAGCTCTTCAGTTGCGGGTGACGCTTGAGGTCCTGGGGATGGAAGGGGCCATGCACCGGACCGAGCGTGAGGTGTTCGAGAGAAGCAGGTATGACGTGCTCGAACAGGCGCCATTTGTTCTGGTCTAGGTCGAGAATCGTAAGCCTCTTTAACGACGTACTAAGCCATAGGATTCGGGATATTACGGTAAGAGGCCAGTTTGAGGACCCGTACAGCAGATCACCAGCAGCACTTGAGGAGTGACCGATGTATATATTTTGGATGAGCGTAAAGCGAGATTCTAATGGATCGTTCGGGATATCATGCCCAGATAAGAAGCGGGAGAGTTTGGGGGATTCCGTGAATGAGATTGAATGGTAGAGAACGGGAACAAGCCATGAATGTGTTGTTCTGCAGACGAGAACGAGACGCGTAACTGCTGAAGCATCAAGCGCAGCCAACAGAAATACTTTCGAGACAGTCAGAAAAAAAGACCTGAATACGATATGTTGAACTCACTCTACAACATAGGAAATCAGCATAAAACTCGTTTGAAGGTTGAGAAAGACGGTAGACCTGGTTCAGTATCTCGAAAGGGAGCGCAAGTCCCGGTTCACCTTCTGGCACAGCGTTGCCAGACATGAGGAAGAGAAGACAAGAGGACTCTGAATTCATCAGATTCATGACGATAACTTGAAATCTCCTTGTCACGATCACGAGATGACTAGGTCAAGTGATCGAAAATACGACGAAAACATACTCAGGCTATTGCTGAACTGAGTGCTGAGTGAACAGAGGACTCTGCCTGACATTTAACGCTCAATTTTGGAGGACGAAGGACTCCTTTTGAGTTGGGAGTGCTTGACAATATTATTGTGAGCTGAAGTGCCTTGACTTGAAGGATTCGGCAAATAGTCAATGGAGAAACGTTGCCTGACAAGCGCTGAAATTCTTCAGCCCTATGAGGGCTCGAGAATGTGGCGTAGTTGCGACACGCTCTAAATACTCACAGTTCACCAGCAGTTGTCACTAGCCCATATATATCATGATCACGGATGCGGGTAGCTTTAGACGCATTTGAGGCGAAGCAGACAGGTTCGAAGGAATGGGATGCATGCATACTTTTCGACGTTGGCGTGTTCCTCCTAATTTTTCGAACCTGATAGCTGTATCGACACTCTCATGAGGAATCCGATCAGGCACAAATGTTTGAAGCTAAGGAGGACATACGACAAGATGCGCGGTATATGCCGTAAACGTAGACGTTTGTTGTGCAACGAAGTTATGGGGGCCCTTATACAGCCATGCAATCCCTGCAGCAATATACTTGATGGCGCTCAAGGTATTTAGCCTATTTCTTGGTCATGAACATGTTTGGAGGGCGGTGTGCTTCAGGAAATGAAGGACAAAGATATATTCATGATACAAGCACAGGGGTTTCGACAGAGTTATAAAGCCTCCTCTGCTGCTTCCCGCTTCTGCTTTGAAAGCTCCTTCATTCGTCGCACGTAGCTTGAAGAGGTGAAGAACGTCAACTCGTCACGGCCAACGCACAGAAGAACGTAACTCACTCGTCGTATTGGCACCTGGCAAGTTGGAAATGATAAGAATAAGGCACTTTAGTACTCATAGGGAAAGCAGACTGACTTCTCATATACGTGACGATCGTGGTCGCACTCCCATGACTTGTACATGTTGTTCTTCCGGCAGATGTTCAATGGGATGAGAAGGCTACACCGTTCGAGGCCAGATCGACATATTGGTGATATTTGCCAGCGAGGTGATCCGTTACACGAGCAGAAGAATTAGGAGGGGTTTCAATGACAGTGCGAAACAAGTGATGTTGAGTAGAATGTCGATGTGAAAGTGCATGAAATTCGAAGCGAAGTAACAGTTGAGCAGAACGAAACAGACGAGTTAGTCAGCGTTAATAGTTACGTTTTAGGAGAACGCACGAAGAACATCCATCCCTCCAGGCGATTGGGACTCTATTGGCTTTGAGCTCAGTCTGCGAAGCGGTCGTGGACGACGCCATCTATGCGTTTTGTTATGGGCGAGTTCACGTTGGCTGAACTCGGGAGAAACCACCATTTGTTTGTCCCTTTAGATAATGGCCTTAGGACCAAATAACGCCTGCCCGGACCGCCACGTAAATCTGTCGCTCTTCCTCCGACTCAACTTTTCTTTTTCATTGCCCAAGTCTAGTCAAGCCTAACGTTACGCTCTCAACGGTCTATCAACCGGAATATTCAAACATTCAACGTCAAATCAGTCTTTACTCCACTCTGAAATGGATCGCCTGAGAACCATCAACGTACTACTTCGAGTCAGAACCGTTTGGACGAACACGCGCTTGTCCCACAAGCTCAAAATCTACGGGTCAGTAAATTTCATTTCATACTAATACAAACATATGTTTTAACATATCGACACGTACTCCAGGTACCTTTACAACTACAATATGGATAGAAGTGTATGCTAGTGGATGTGGTCCACATAATAGCGTGTACAAGAAGGAAAGAGATAGGAACGAGGACTCGAAAAGAGAGCATAGCGACGCAAAGCGCACGCAAAGGCCGAACGGCTAGAAGAATAACAATCCAAGTGAAGCATGAAGAAACAAAACAAGAAAGAAGAACGAAGACGAGATAAACAAGATATGCTCTCAGCAAACGGAACGCAAAACTGCCATCCTCCGAAGATCGATCAACAACAAGAGACTTTTACCCTGGTATCCAATCTCGAGTAGAGCGCAATTGAGCTCCGAATCCCCTCCCCGCATAGTGTACAGGATTGCCGGTGTTGTGGTTCGCCGGTGGATGTGAATGGTGATTCTTATGGGGAGGAGGGGGTAACGATGGTACTCGTTCCAAGGGTTGTGCATCACTGGCCCTTGGGGCGGGCTCACAGGACGCATCCTTGCCGCCGCGGCCGCTGCTGAAGCAGAAGCAGCATTATTATTCGCACCACCCGTCGGTGGCGACGCCATGGGGTGTGAGCTCGGTCTCGAGTTCAACCAGGAGGCCCCAGAAGATCGAGGGAAAAAACGCAGGGCGCTGAAGAGACCAGAGCCTGTATTCTGTGACTTGGCTTTGCTGGACCTGTTCGGGTTGGACCCGCGACCGTTAGGAGGCTGGATATCGATAGGCCTCGAGGCCCCCATGCGCGCGGGCGCAGGATTTTTTGGTTGGTCATACGACGATGGCCAGTGGATATAGTTGGGTGAGTTGGGAGGGAATGTCTCGGTATTGTTGTCCGAATACTCTGCGACAGAGTAGACCGACGTGTTGGGCGAAGAATAACGTTTTTGCGTCCGGTAACCGTCCATGTATGCTGGTTCAGGACGCTGGAAGGGAAATGGCTTGGACTCAACGACGGGCGTCGCGAGGAAAACCGAAGACGCAAAGCGGTTGTCATCTGTCGTCTCTGAGGCCGACGTACCACCGAACGAAGGATATATCGTCGATTCTGCGTCATAATACTGCTCATGATCGTACGTCGAGGCCACGTCAAAGCCGCAGTCCGTGAACTCTAGACTGCTCGGCGTAGCAGGGAGCGACGAATCGGAAGTGTACGACGACCGACCGGAAGTCTGGTATGGTGTGTCCAATTCATCGTCGTACACGTCCATTTCGTCCCGGAATTCGTATTCGCTGTGCATGCCATCCCATGTTGTCTCGTCCATAGCTTCCTCCGTCTCCGATGTTTGGCTCTTGTACTCCGAAGGCATCCCGGACATGGAGAACACGCAGTAGGGCTCGACATTCTCGGGCACGTTGGGTACTGGACGCTTCTCGGCTGCCTTTTGTGGTTGTGTAGGTCCGTTCCCAAGATCTAGGCCAGCTTCCCATGGACACCGCGCTAGGCTACCCTCGAAAATGACGTTCTCGGAGTAGAAGTTCTTGATGTTGAGAACATAGTCGCGCATCTTGTCGAGCGACATGCGCTTCTTCCAGTCAATGTGGAGCACCTGGATGAGAAGGCTGTTGAACTCCTCAGAAATTGGCAAAACACTGGGGAGGAAGCGGAGAGGATCGCGCTGGTATGCCTTGTAGGTAGGGTCCTCCGGCATGGCGGACTTCCATGGATTGCGACCAGTGACTAGGTTGAGGAGAATGATACCTAATGACCAAATGTCGTTGTGCATGGGCGAATAGTGGTTGTCGCAGGTTCCTGCCTGGCATTCTATACTGCGGTTAGCGACCATCGCAACAACGAGGATGTTCTTGCGGCATACCTGGACTCATATGGTACACGCTGCCCGTTCGGAACTCCTTACTCAGCTTGTCGGTTGTCGCCAGTCCGAAGTCGGTGATAGCGACTCGCGACCCTCGGTCGAAGCAGAGAACGTTCTCCGGCTTGAGGTCCCGATGATATATCCCTAGCGAATGGCAGTACCGAACTGCATCGAGAATTTGTAGAAAGACGTGCTTGATGAGGGCATTATCGCTTAAGTACCGAGTCTTGTGGAGGATCTGAGTGAACAGGTCTTCGTCTGGCGCATAGTCCATGATGATAAACGTGTGGTTGTGGTCCTCAACCACACGGTGTAGAGTGACAACAGAGGGGTGCGCGGACGCAATTTGGTGTAGCGTTATTTCGCGTAGGTGGAGTTGGCGTCGGGTCGACGACTGGTTGTGGGTGCTACTGTTTAGGCATTTCACAGCATATGATCGCTGTATAGGAGAATATCTCTCCACAGCTCGGTAGACGACACCGTAGCCGCCCACACCCAAAACAGCGACGAGCTCGAGACTGTCTCCGTCGATTAGCGTTCCCAAAGGCGGGTTCGTAGAGTTCGGGAAGGCCATAGCGGGCTTCTTGGACATCGTCGGCTGGAAGAAGAAAAGGTCAGCCAAATTTCGTCTGAGGCTTAAATGTATGCTGACCGTCGCTATATGCTCTACAGGACAAAGCAGGCAAAGAAATTTCACCGGGGAAATGAAGCACCACTGCGCTTCGTTAGCTCGTGTTCACCATGAGGTTGTGAAACACCCACCTATGCCTAAAAACACGCAGAATGTAATCTGCTGACAGGACTATGCTGTCCGAGTGTCTGCGGGCGTCTTCTGCAAGTGGCAGGTGGTTCACGAACCGAATGGATGATAGCAGGGAACAGAAGCGGTAACTCTAAACGCGTTGGCGCAAAACGTTTTTTTCTCCGTCAGTTTGTTTATCATGATGCCATTTCATATCACAACCTATGCCGGACAAGGTCGAACATTTTCAGTGCGCGGGATGGAGTTCGGTGGGTGGGACGGATGACTCTGCGGTCTCGGGACGCCACGTTTCTCGTCCGTGAAGGCAAATGGGTTGGAGCGTCTCAGACAAACAAGGTCTCACGGCTGCGTGGCCGGTGCACTCGATTCAATTGGCTTGTCCGCTGTGATATTAGAGCCGTTTATTCCAAGTCTCCGCACTCCGACTTCTACAGGATTTTTCCAAACATGACGGTGCTGGATGGGATGGAGGCCCGAATGGTGCTCACCAAACGGATCACCATCGATAGGCGGTGTCTGCTCTCGTTCGTGCCTCGGAGTATACTCGACTGTGCTGTCGATCGATCGATACAACTTTCTAAATCGACCGACAATAGAAAGGTCTCCAAGGAAAGCGGTGCTGGGTGCACAGTCACTAGGGACCTTACAGGCAGTTATATTTCCGTCAAGTCAGATGTATGTTTTGTACTGACACTTGAAACTCGTCTGATGAGTACGCGCTGGAACCAAACGTTCATCGAGAACTTCGCGTATGTGCGCACTGAAAGGCTTTTTTCTCACATGTATATTCATAGCGCCGCTGAAAGTTATATTTGCTTAAAGACCTGACAGTGTTCTTACAATCAAAATTAAACGTTCCATCTTTGATCGATGTATTCAGGATTCTCAATGTGAAAGGCGGATGAAATGTTGACTATAAGAACGTACGCGATTCCCTGCATGATAGAGCCGTCAAACGAATTAAAATTTCCTTGAGCATTCCGGACAAGAACAAATGAGGGTGAAGGGTTTTTTACTGCGAAACAAAACCGATGATCATCGATTGCACGTATCGATGAGCTCTTATTTCAAGAACTTACTCCACTTTATGTTAAGAGGTGAGCTGACTGCTGTATATCGCGTAAAAGTCTTCTACAATATCTACATTCCATACACGAGCTCTAGATCGTCAATCGTCCGCCTTGTGATTTTCGAAACGCCTCGTCGGCTGAACATACAGCGCGCAAAAGGCACAGTCTCAAGCAAATCAACTGTCGTCCTCGTCCACCATCTCAATCGCCACACACCAAAATATCCTCCCCCATGGCTCGCTCGCTCCCTCTTTCACGCGCTCGCAGCACACAAACCGCACTGGCTGTCCATCCCAGTACTTCATCAGGTCAAATGACAGCCCTCCAGGAAGCTGCAATGATAAGCTAGGCGCGAAGTTGATAAATCCATAGCAAAAGTCCGTCGTGATGACATCACTCGGGCCAAACCACACATCACTGCGTTTCACCTTGGACGCGAAGTGCGCGCGCCGCTGGGACGCACTGGACGTGTCGAGCCGCATGAGCTCACGTTCGCGCTCTCTGCGTATGTGCCGCCTTCGACTGCCGGAGCTATCGGTATCGTCCCCGGAATCAGAGCCAGAGTTGGAATCTCGCCCGTGCCGGGGTTTGCGCAAATGGACTTTCCGCATCGCCTGCTTAATGCGCAGCGAGCCCGTGCCACTGATCTTACTCGCCGAAGAGCGCGCCGAGCCGGATGATGAAGAAGAGACGAATGATGCAGACGATCCCGAGCCAGTGGACCCAGCGGAATGCGATGAGAGCACAGATGGAGGACGGTAGTGGGATTCTGGCGAAATGCTTGGGGATAGTCTAAGTGAGGATTGAGAGGAGTTGCTTCGGTGACGCGGGGGTGAGGACGTGATTATGGCGGGTATCGGTTGACCTGAACTGTCCACATCAATCAGTGCGAGCTGCAAGTCCCTGATATCGTCCTTGATGGAGTGGGGAGGAGGAAAAACTGGAAGACCGAAAGCAGAGGCATCGGGGGCAACACGAGTATGTGCGAAATTCGGCATAGTGGATATGAGAGGTGAAAGCGCCCAAGGTTTAGTGGATGACGTCAAGTCATGTTCTAGCGTTGGGTCGACATAGCTACACGACATGAGGAATAGAATTTATCGTCGCAAGCCAAAGTACGCACTGCATGAACTTCAAAACAGCACTCGTTCCCCATGGTAACTTCAACGGCCTATCAAACGTGTTCCCGAAGAGTATGTCGTCTGCCGACTGAGGCACTAAAAATCGGCCTAGACGAACACTGTCAAAGACGATGCAGAAGAGAAACTCGTCAACACACCTTGCACCTGGATGCTCCATGTAATGCCTGCTTTGTCCTCTCTGCTAAAGTACTCCGACTCGCGCACACGACCTTGCTCGTCCGTCAGACCCTTGATATGTGCCGAGATGCTACCTTCAAATAGGGGCGAGGAAAGTGTATGCGGAGTGCCAGTGTTCACGAGGGAGGTAATGGGTACCATGGTATCGGAAGAAGTGCCAGCCAAAACGCGTAGATGGGGTGCCATGGTAGATGCGCTTGTGAAGCGGTGAAGGTGAGGTTCTTTGGGGTATTAAACGATCTCTGGGTATCTTTCTTGGTTTACACTGGGTACTGTCAAGTGGGGTTGGAAGGTTCGCAAGGTATGGTGATATGTATGGTGCGCAGTTCCGCCAGGGCTTCCTGGTTGTCTTCTGGTGCGAACGTCGTCCTAGTGCAAATGGCGGTGCGAAATTCGTAAGGAAAATGTAATAAGCAGCGGGAGCCAGTCCAGCGCAGCACGGCAGGAAACTTTTGAAGTGGCTGTCTCAGACCAGCCTGATTCAGCGCTGATGATGACGTTTCTATACTCAGCTCTGCTCCTCGAGGTCCCCATAGAGAAAAAGTTGGACACACCCACGGATTCAGCTCAAATTAGGCGGCTGCCTTCCGCTCTGGTTGCTGCGGCTTCCTATAAATACCTCCCTAGAGTAGTTCAAGTAAATTTAGAGATTGTCTTGAAACAAAAATGGTTAGAACACAATTGCAGTTCAGTAGAATCAGTCAGGAGCTCGAATGATTGACTCACGAGTGTTGTAGGCATCTCCATGGTCCAGGTCCAAGTTGAAGAACAAAAGACATTTCTGCAACGAGCTGCATCACGTGATTATACGCGCCACGTTGTGAACGCGCGCGCAAGATGCGCGTCAATACGGTCAAGATTTCCAGGCTATCAACTTGACGATTTAGTCAAGTCACAATGCGGTGGCAATTTGACAATCACAAATCCAAACCAGGATTTTTCAATTGCAAATTAGTGACAATCGCTAAGCAAGTGACAAGTTTACAATACTAGTACGAGTAGCCTCAGGCAAAAAGGTAACGGTCATTGGTTGTTCTAAGTAAATGGTATGCATTACAAGGGGGCACACGGATTGAAATAAGAGACCCGGGGTCGAATCTTTTTTTTCGAGGACCTCAGCTTGAACCTACCTACTACGTAATCAGGCACACATCCATATATGGTAATTTGATGGTATTTCCGATCACTTTCCTGATTTGCCGCTCCTCCCCAGCTCCTGCAATGCTTCCACACAACTCTTGTAGCATGGAGAGCCCTCACAAAATAGTTCTTATGTGGCTATGTACTATAGTGTAGCCATAAAAAATAATTATTGTGCCAACTTGTGTCAATCCGCTGCCCATAAAGCTGTTGAAAATGCACAAAGTGGCCTTGGGGGAAACAAAGTTGATAGCGAGAGTGTCAGAAAGGGATGCAGAATAGAAAGACGTCACAAAAGGTCAGAAAAGAACTAAAAATGTGCAGGAGTCTATTGCATGAACAGTTAACTTGCTCCAGTGAATGCAACTTTCAAGTTCTGTCAATGTTTCGGATGCGTACAAGATGCACATCAGAAAATTCAAGCCCCGACACATGTCGGCATGCAATGTTGCACTTGATTTATGCCAATTTATTGATATGCTTGCAAATTGGACAAGGTAAAATACTTATTACAAGTGTATCTTGTTCTGAAACATGCCCAAATTCCAAATTTTTGAGGTGGTCCAATCTTTTTTTTCGTGGCCCACGGCTGAACCAACCTACCAGGACCCGGTCCGGCATTCTGATGCCGGTGCCCCCTTGATGCATTAGTTTCGCATTATGTCCCATTGGCTTTTATGCTCACAATCATTTCAGGAAAAACGTCGTCGGTATGACGAGAAACGCTATCGAATGGATTGGCATCTTCGAGAACTTCTCCCCCAGGCTCCAAGGGTAGCGGATTCCGTCTCAAATCGATGTTTATCTCAGATTGGAGATATACATTGTTTCTGACCTCGCCCGAGAAGTTTTTCCAGTCAGAAATTACCTTTTCTCTGCTTGACGTGCTTTGAATGCGGATTAAATGAGTTTGGAAATGGGGTTGAAAAGGACGAAGAGACGTTCACATACTCAGAGTCATACTCTCTTCCAAGGCGGTAAAGTTCCGCGAAGATCATCATTTTCTTTATGGTTTTTTCTTCCCTTGATCGTTCGGAGAGCGTTCTAGTCTCCGGGATTGGTTGCTTTGTTCCGAGTCCATACCCCTGGGACGGGGATGGGACCCTATCATGGACCGCATTGTCAGCTGTTTTTCTGTTCATGTTCATTATTCCTCAAAGGTGCACGAACACCAAGTTGACGAACACCGTGACGCGGAGTGTATACCGATAACCATCAACCAGCTTTCACTTCATTGTTCTGCTTTTCATGTTGTCCGATTCTGCTGAACTAGAAGTTCACATGATTGCGGGCAAGATTGATGAATGAGTGCTAAGGAATGTCAATTCCGGCTCGAGTTAGAGACTGAAATGGAAGGGATTGAATTGACGAGGAGTAACGACGGTAAACAAACACTGCGCGGAGTAAATACATTTAAATTCGATGCGCATGTAATTTTATTATTTCCGAACGTAACGACTTTCCTGCTGCAAATAATTCAGAACTTTTCAAAGCAACGAATTTAACTGTATCAAAATAGCGAATGTATTTAAAAAGGGTGATTTTGAAAGACGGCTAATTCTGGGGTGTAAGTAGTTTTTTTTGTTGATTGCCCGAAGTACTGAAATACTTCACGGTTTCAAGGCAACAAAGTAAAGTGTATAAGTATGGTATATCGGTGCTTTCAAAAGATTTTGAATTCATTGCTTCATTGATTTTTAAATGCACTTTTTGAGATCTTCTAGACGGCCTTATCAACTTTATTGCAAAAGGTCTGAACCCTTAAGGTGCTCCGAGAGTCACCAACATTAATTGGCAATGATTCATGGCATACTAGGATAAGTTGGATTGATCAATATTTCAGGACTGTTCTGTAGAAAGTTGATAAAACAGAATGAATACCTCTCTATGCGAAGTTATTAGTTGAGACTCGTTGACACGTCGGTTGCGCATCGGCAAGCGGTGGCCTTGAATTTGCCGACACGGCATCTATGCGCTAGGTATGCCGAGATAGTGTAGTCACAACTGAGAACGAGAACGCGATTCCGTAGAAGTATCACTCTATGTAAGCATATGTTATGAAGGTGAAGTCAACTCCTGTACTTTATGCCAAAAAATGCCCGGAGCGGACTACTTCGAACTTTAAAAAGAGCATGTCTATACTTCGGCGTCGTAATTTTGCCCAAGTCATTTGAAACTCCGATAATGCACGTGACTGGTCAAGCCGTCTTCCGACAATTCCCGACTTCGCCTTTCTCTTCGCCACCACAATGCCCACCTCTCTTGAACCTACACGGCCTATCCTTGCCATCACAGAACCCAATATAACATCCCGGGATGGACGCGGAGGGCTTAAATGGTGGATTGTACGGAGGACGTACAAGAAGAGGACGGCTCGTGGGATCAGATGGCTGTGTTGCGGAAATCTGCTGCACCAAACGTAGTGAGTGCTTAATCGGGCCTGTCGGATGTCCCAAGATTTGACTTTGCGTCGCTCTGGGGCCGATGCACGATGGCTTCGACTTCGCGTCAGTCATCATTCATCATGAGCTCGAGAGGAGTGCCGAGTAATTAGTCGCTGGACTTTCGTACGCGGCCCCGTTAAGTTTGTAGTCTTGTTTGTACTCGCCACAGTTGCGCTACAGTGCTGCATGTATACCTATATAGTTCAGAATGCCAATACTATGTGCTAGAATCTTGAATCATCAGAGCAATAAGATCCATTACTTTCAGTGCAAATGACTCAATAAAATTCATTGCTTCCACCTGCAAGCGACTCAACGAATTCTATTGAGTCCTTTGTTTTCCCGAAGCAATGAAATCAATTCATATTGGGGCACTTTTCGGACAGTATTAAATTACTTGACGTAGTTTCTTTCCATGCTTGGGGAATCATCTCAAGTATTTTTTATAACTACTTAGGGCATTTGTATTCGGGGTATACAAAGTATTGTTTTACATTACTTTTGCTTCGCCCAGTGCAAACACAAGTACAGTCCCGACATCAACCAATTGCAACCAACCCTGAGGTAGTAGTTCTCACGATCCATCCGTTGTTAGCGAATTGGTCTGAACTTCATTCACCAGCACAATACCTCAAATTTTGGCAGCTGGGATAGGCCTATCAAGGATGTCGATGCAGCATCACGTTGATACACTCCTGACTCCTTCGGACTATAATATTCCACCGGAGCTCTCAATGCACATATCCACATTCATCCCGCTCCGCTATGCTCCGAAGACACTGCTATCTCTGGCCTTGGGAAACCATCGTTTTTACCACATCTATCATCCTATTCTCTACTCGCGTCTTATTCTACGAAATGAGGACGATGCAATCATGGTCTTTCAAAAGATACTGGACAATCCGCACCTTGGATTGCAAATCACGCAGCTACACCTCATGTCTGAATTATCTGTCGAAACCCGAGCAGGCGAGAAGCCATTTGATGTACTCGTTGGTCTGCAGGTGCTGGTAACGAAACAGCTGGTCCCCCGTCTGGTATCTCTGAGTATCTACTTGCTCGAGGGTTGGCAATATGACCAAGACTACAAGCGAATCGTAGGCCATGGGCGTTTATTTGCCGACTTTTGGAGAAGCCTACGCACCAAATGTCCTCGTCTGCGTAGCCTCATGTTGAGAAATGTTGGCCATGGTGCAAACGATCGCTGGATGTCTGGCTCCGTTACTGATGAAATAATTTCTATCACGGTAAGCATCCTGTACAACTCACTGGGACACCTACCCTGATGAAGAACTACAGGAACTTTCCTGCTTACGTCTGGAATTGTCTGGACACTTTATAGGTCCTGTTGAAAAGGACATGTTACGGATATTGAACAATATTCCGCGCCTTGCGTCATCGTTACAAACCCTGACAATCAGTGCTGAGCTTCAGGGGACAGAGTTCTTTTCCTTCAATTTGCCCAACTTGAGATGGCTTATTTTGGATCATTTTGGATCACATCACAATACATCAAGAGTAATGGGCTTCTTCGAGCGGCACCCGCAAATTGAGAGCCTATCGCTTTTGAATTGCAGAGGCGATTGGTTTTCCACGGATGTTGGGGCAAATTTCTTACCCAATCTGAAGCATCTTAAGGTCAGCAAATGACAGTAACTTTCCGTATCCTTTTATTTTGACCAGTTGTGCTCTAGGCTAGGTTCGAAGATATTCGTCGCTTGGTTCCTATTCTTCCACGCCTCGTTAGCCTCGCCTTCATCGAAAGCTACAATGCGCAAGTCCCTTATCTCCTCCGGGCTGTAATACCAGAGGGGCTTCCGAACCTGAAATCCCTTGAGATTCGACAAACGCTGGCCGGATGGGATCTTCGCAAGGTAGAGGGGGTGTTATGGTATGAAACACTGGACGGAGAGTTTTGTTTACAGACAGTCAAGAAAAGAATACCTAGGAACTTCCTGAATGGATACCTGCACTCCATCGTCAAGGGTGCGCCGAACTTGGAAGAGTTGGGACTTCAGGCCAAGTGGTTGAGCTCAGAACATCTAGTACGTAAAATAGTTTTGCGACAATCTCTCTTCCACTAACATCATTGCTTTTCCTGTAGGAAATGCTTGGACCTACTTTAGCTCAATTTGTCAAGATGAAAAGATTTTACTACTACGGGTTTTCGCCACGTCCTAGGTTCGGTAGTCCAATACCAGAGGAAAGTCATCCGGAATATATATCGTCTTTTCTTTCTAGCGCTGAAGCGCTAGCTCGCTTGTGTCGGTGCCTCGACAGTGTAACAAGCATCAGCGGCTTAGAGCTTCCATATCCCTCAGCGATAATCATACGCAATTCAGCAGGCGAAGTGACCGGAGTCAGACAGAGCGAGGGTGTTGGGATGCAAATTCCGGCTCACGAGGATGACCCTTTCCCTCGGCATCCGGCATGAAATGGAGTGGCTTGACATTTGACAAAGATATGTTATTCTTGCTCCCTTGTCAAGTTCTCTCACTTGTGTTGAGCTCAATTCTTCAATAGGCTTCCGGCCTACAATTCTCACAATGAAAACGGCAGATTTAAGTATTGTTACACTCCATGTATATACTAAAATGGAACCATTCCAATACTTCAATTCAATCAGCGAGCTGATCGAGCATTTGCTCAGCCAGCTCGAGCCTCGGCTTCGTCAACCTCGCCCTCAACACCATCAACTTGGCTACTGGCCCAGCGACGACCGCCACGGCGTTCTGTCACCAATGGGCGGCAGCACAAGGCGCGGACACGCCACCAGCCACAGCGCCTGTATCCCAGTATGCGATAGCCTTTGGGGCACCTCCTGCGTAAAGAATGACGGCGAAGGCAAGGCCCGAAGAGGCAAATCCTCTTCGCACCCCATTCCAACGAAGACATTGTGACAGGGGAGAAGTTCTCCATCTGGTTACTATCCGTGTCCGTCTCTAACTCGCCACATCCGGGGCCGGCGCTTGTTCCTCCTTCGAGCGCATCGTATTCGGCCTCGCGGGGGACCTCTGCCAGTTCCTTGCCGTTATCATTGACATGGATGGGAGAAGACGCGAGAGCACTAGTAGCGACCATAACGAAGAAGGCGATGATCAATTTGGAGAAATGCATCTTTTAGAGGTGACTCGTCACTCTGGAGGGAAAATTAGCCTCTGTTAATCATGATCTTCTCAAACAATTTACCGAGAAGTTCCTTGAATTAGCCTGTGTGAAGGTGGTCAGTAAATTCATATGAGTATGGTTCGATAAGATGTACCTGATACTCAATATGTTTTGAGACGAGGTGTGGGTTAGAGATTGCAATTACTGTATTCCTCATACTTATACCCTCGCTCATCGATTCGCCTGTTCAGACGGTAACACTGAGTGACGTTTATGATGTATCCCTTGCAATGCAAGCCCTCAAATTCCAACGTTTCGTGATGGCGGCAATATTCTAAAGTCAAATCTTTGACATAGACCGGGTCGAAGTCAAGCTCAGGACTCGCATCACTGTGAGGCTCGGTTAGGTTGGTTTTCAACCTAGCACATCGACCAACAATGTATTGATTTTAATGATGTTCTAGGATGATTCTTAGCGAGCGTAGGTTGGGAATCAATACCATTTAGGTTGCTTACTTTAGGTCGAAAAACAACCAAGAAGTTCAAATTTCAGCCTATGAGATATCAGATCATTTGGCACCTAGACAGTATGCATACATTGCAATATATGGTAGTCTCAGCCTTGTATGCCCCTTTATGCCTACTGAAATTTTGAACATCACCACATATTCTATGGTAGACCTATCCCTCTAATACTACTCAGCTTTCAATGTGTAGCACATAAAATACTCATATATTAACACTAATTCTAAATACATCATGGCATCCCGCGCTAATTGACTTCTACATCTCGCCACCCTCGTCCTTGTCGCCCTCACCTGATGCCCACCTGCTGGGATTCCTGTGCTGTGCTCTGAGTACAAGATATATTCAAGGCCACTTACCGTGTAGCTGAAAGCCAACCGGCGACGGCGGAATTGACCGCATCATCCCTTCACCGTGTTCCAATTCGCCGACGTACCTCCCGAACATGTGCATTGGCGTTGTTGGCGTGGTGAGGGTGCACATGGTTGGCGGGGTGGGCAGGACCCGTCTTCGCCAGTCAGGGCACGGGCTCGCGAGGGGATGCGGTGTGGAAGGAGCGCGTATCATACCCACACCCCCATGCACGGCACCGGCCTGTCATCAGTGGAAGGCACCAACCGTCGACCCGCGGATCGTGCTATGGATGGGTGAATAAATAAAGGACGGCTACTATGTACTCCGACATTATTGCGGCTGGATGTTTTAATTGTGAAACCCGGAGATAATTGTAGCACTATTTCAGTAGGAAAGTTGGGCTGCCATGTCATAAGTCTGTTTCATTTGGAAGCACTGCTGGTTTACAAGTCCATGAAATAAGTGTTCATCATGATTAGCGCTCATTGAGTATATTGCAAAGCAGGTTAAGGGCGAATATCGTCTCATGGTTAGAAAAAAAATTGGGCGGATCCGCATTCAGTTCTTCATTTCAAATTCTACATATCCTGGCTTGCAAACATCTCGTCTCCTTCCGCGAAGCTACTGCAATTAAAGCCGTTTAGAATCATCTCAATCATCGAGAAGCCCGTCAAGCTTGTGCTGAGAAATATCAGCTTCATCCTCCGCACCCTCATCTTCCTCTCCTTCGTCCCCGCCGTCATCCTCAACTTCATCTTCACCCTCGCTCCTAGCCTCGAGCTGACTTAAATTGTTAGCCCAGCGGCGGCGGTGAAAGCCCGAAAAACGACGGCAACACACAGCGCGAACGCGCCTCCAGCCGCAACGCCTGTACGCTACCGGCTTGTAGCCACGGGGGCACCTCCTTTGGCGGCTGTGGCGGCGGAGGCAGCGCCCGAATACGCAAATCATCTTCCTCGCGCTCCAAAGTTGCAGAGAGGTCAATTTGACTGGGGAGAAGTTGGCCATCTGGTCGTCCGTCGAGTCCATTTCAGACTCGTCGCATCCCGGGCTGTCGGGAGTGGCGTCCATTGGCATCCCCCCTTCGAGGGCGTCGAATACGGTCTCGCCGCGTATATCAGCGAGGTCCCTTCCTGCCTCGCGGACGGGGAAAGCGGCCAGAACGCTGGTAACGGTTAAGGCGACAAAAGCAACGATCAATTTCGAGAAATGCATTTTTCAGAGGTGAATCTAATGTAGAATGAAACATGAAGTTACATAGACCATGAAGTGGTCAAAGAACATACGCACCTGATCGATAGTACTTGGGGCAGTTCTGACTCTCGTGTAAGTTAGTAACTGCACGCGACACTTATATCCCCTATTCACCGTGTCGCCTGTTATTATTGGCGTCGCCAGACGTCAACGATGTCGCCTACGGCATGCAAGCTCTCAGAGCCAACATTTCATGAAAGCCGCAGTATTTAGAGTATCATTTAATTCAAGTTTTCTGTTGGTTTTCTGTCTATTAAACTCTCGTTCATTGAGAGTAAATCTCAATGAAATCTACTACTTATCAAAATGTAATAATTCAGAAATTGGCAGTGTTCAATATAGCGGTACTGCAAAACCTTCCGATACTTCATCTGAATCTATATATCCTGCTCAATGCATGCATGCTCTATGTTACCGGCAATATTCTTCCTCAAAAAAGGGGTGCATGCAGCATTCCTCGGGTACACCGACTCCAGAGGTACTCAATACCTTGTCAGATACTCGACGCGTGGAGCGCAACACGAGTGCAGAGATTATAAAAAGCTTGATTATGAGTACAGCGTGCGGGGTATCCGATACCACATATTGTGTTAAACCTCTTAAATTCGTATAGACGGATTCCCAGCTACTTCCCACTTCACCGATTTATGGCGTTGTTAATAAATCGTTCACCCGGACCAGACAGCCTATTAACAAAATAGAATATCAGATTATCGTGCTGTCAGAATCAGGCAGAGAACACGTACAGGCCCTGGTTGAATGTAGGTCGTGGGGACAGCTAGAAGTAGGGGGAAAGAACAGTTAGGTATAGGGAAAATGGAAATGGGATAGGAAGACGCTCACGGTAGTAGATGTTGAGCATGATTCCGGGTTCGCGTCCGGTATAGACTCCTGGGATAGCAACGAGAGGTCCTGGGGTGCCGCTTCCTCCTCCAGTGACGTTGATCTGGCCACAGCTCAGGTAGAATTGGGCTGTGAACAGATATCTACATGAGCATCTGCCTAGTATTCTTCACACATTGATCCTTACCGCCTTGGAAGGCCGATGCGGAGTGCAGGGCAATTTGTTCGATGCGGACGAGGTATTGGCCGGAGGGGAGGGCCTTGGGGATGGAGAAACTGTAAGAGAGGGCATCTAAAAGAATTCCGTTTGCGGTGAGCATTGTACAACAACAGGGAATGATAGAGTCACAACTCACTTTGGGCGGGGAAGGTGATGGAGGATCCACCGTTGGTGACAGCTGGGATCTGGTACACCTTGAACCAGACAGCGCCGCTTCCATCCCAGGTCGACACATTCGAGGGTGCCTTCGCCATGTAGACGTTCACGACCTAAAATTCCGCAGATAAATCATAAGCACCGAGAATATGCCGTTTCAAACACATACACCAGGGTGGTAGACGGCTCCGTTGGCCTGGAAGCCAATGTTTGATCCCGCAGCGACGGTGGCGGTGGAGGGGCGCGTGTTGGGGAAGGCCGAGTTGTAGCACCTGAAGTCTGGGCTAGTGACATCGGTGACCTTTTGGGTATGCGATGAGATTATAGCTGCAACAGCGAAGGCGGGATCAATTGTCAAGACTCACAGGAGCGTTGCTCTGGAAATTGTTGGTCTGCCTCACGTTTACCCAGTCTCCCGTGGAAGCGCCATTGACGAGGAGGGTGGGGAAGGTGTCTATTTGGTTGCGTATCAACTTTGAAAATTCAACCAAAGAGTCGAGAAGAGTGTTAGACATACAGTGTGAAGACACGAGCGTTGCAAACGAGAGCAGCACCGCAGACAAAACCTTGGCGGAGAACATCTTGAGGATTTACTAGAAGGTACTCAGTGAATCTTACTCTTGACCCATTTTCCAAGCCCAATCTTATACCCGCAGACAATATTTCGGAAATACAGCTCCAAACACAAAAAACTTTTGACTTGTGTCGTCTTGATGGATTCGTCATAGACCTGCGCTTCTCTTCTCCCCGTGAACCATTTAGAAGAGCCATAACATCCAATAGGATCTCGCTCCTCGTCCACGCTCTCCGAGATCTCGACGAAATTATAGCCATGTGCCAGAATCGCAGACTGGGGACTGCACAATCAGCCCGGAAAGGGATAATTCTCGGGCTCCAGAGGTAGTCAAAAAGCAGCGGCCACGCTTTCGAAATAGCATTTTGATAGACGTCGGGTCAGAAATGCGGGGCTTTCAGAAGGGGCTTGGGTCACAGGTAAGTAGTCAGCGTTGTTGAATTGAGATTAATCATAGGAGTGAGTGGCGAAGGAAAGTTGAGGCAAATTTGAGGCAAATATTCGGAATAGGCGGTCCGTTTTTTGTATAGGCTTTAAGCCATGCTTTTTGCTATGCATGAGCAACGAAACATATCTGGCGTGAGTGAGAATGTAGTCTGTGGGGTTGTCGGCGTAAGTGATAGCGGTATTTATACAACCCAGAGGTTTGCTCGATAGCCTTCGGTCCGCTTTAGTGCGTCAAGTCAAAGATCAATGGAGCCAAGGAACATAATTCAATCGCGAACCAAGAAGAGTCCTTCGAGAACTTTCAACAGAACGAAGACCCGGGGTAGAGACTCCAGTGAAGTAAGGTTGCGCTAGCGGGGCTCGGTTAACTGCAAAGATCAATGCAGGAGGGGATCGACGAAGAGCGTATTTATCCTAAAAAAATTTGCAGCCGCTGTGGCGTCAGAGAAACCATCTCCGTTCGCCTGTCGAATCAGATTGATCATGGGGGTTTGAAGAGAAGGTCTGTTCGAATTTGGTTTGAATATTTGGCTGTGATGATGGCCGATGTTTATCAATGTGGCACACACTGTATTCAATTTCTATTTTGAACACTACTTATATGGTGAGATGGCCGAGCGGTCTAAGGCGCCAGACTAAGGATCAGGGTACTTTGTACTCATCACTAACCTCCAAGGTTATCTGGTCCTCCGGGGCGTGGGTTCGAATCCCACTCTCATCAGACCTTTTTGCCTTCCCCACTGATCAGTGATAAGTTTATGATAGACATTGATAGTTACTGGATGTACAGTGTCATACAGTGTTGTATTTTTCTTCCATACCCACTGCGGCTCCTACGACTCCAGTAAAATTCGTCGATATGGCTGAAGCTGTGGACAGTGGCCGCCGGCGGGGGCGTTTAGCTTCTAGATCTTCATCTCAGTGATTCATATGACGTCGGTCCCGGCGAACCCCATATCTCCACCACACATATAAACACTCAAGATATCGCATGGTCTGAGCAACAAGAATTCGAAAGAAGGATCGCCTTCTTGTCGTCGCAATTGACCATGTCTACCCCATCGACCTCCAGCAAAAAGCTCACTGATCACAAAGTCCTCATCTTCGATGTATACGGTACCCTCGCAGTAAGCCCCTGTTTACAACGCACCTTAGATCTTAAGTTTAGCGCATTATAGGACTGGGAATCAGGTATCTTCGCCGCACTCCAGCCGCTCCTCGCGCGCTATCCAGAGTCTAAGAACTGGACGCGCACTGAGGCGCTCTCCGCGTTCATGTCCGTCGAGGCCGATCTGCAGGCGCAGTTTCCTGACATGCTCTACAACGAGCTCCTAGTCAAGGTGCACGAGATCATGGAGGAGCGGATCGAGGCGCTCTCAGATGACGCGTCGTCTGCATGCAGCCACACGCCAGTGGCGACGCCGGAGCCGACTGCTGACCCCGGTGCGTCGACCTCTGCAGCGGCTGGGACGAAGGGGACGAAGGAGCACGACGAGCACACGGCGTTCGGCGACTCCATCCAACACTGGCCCGTCTTCCCAGACACCTGCGACGCTCTACGGCGCCTCGCACAGCACTTCAAGCTCGTCGTGCTCTCCAATGTTGATCGCCAGTCCTTCCGGTACACACACCGCCTCCTATCCGAGGGGCCCTCCCCAATGGACGTCGCTGGGGCCGATCTGGCCACCTACACCTACCCCGACCCGAACCCGAACAAATACTGGCACCCGCAGGCCGTGCCCCACTCCAAGTCGCCCTTCAGCGTGATCTTGACCGCGCAGGACACGGGCTGCTACAAGCCTGCGCTGGGCGGATTCCACGCGGCGCTGGAGTACGTCGGCGCACACCCGGAGGTGTTTGGCGATCTGGAGCTGGGCCCTGGGGAGAAGGTGAAGGATAAGGCGCTGTCGGTGGCGCAAAGCCTGACGCACGACCATGAGGCTGCGTGCAGCTTGGGTATGCGCAGTGTGTGGATCGATAGACAGTCGGCGGTGACGTGCAATGTTACTCCTGGAGGGCCCGGAGCAAAGGATAAGTGGACGTGGAGATTTGAGACGTTAGGCGAGATGGCTGATGCGGTGGAGAAAGAGCTGCAAGAGAAATGATGGGTGGAAGCATATGGTATTCTGAGTACAATGGAAATATTTTCTTGAAAATTTCTATCTGGAAGTGAAGACTTCAGTACCGTGAATTTGTATTCGGAACTCGACATACCTCTCGACTGATTCGGCATGTTGCGTGCGAATGAAAAGATCATTTGTGTCACCCCGCCACAGTCCATATGATGAGATAGGTTAACAAGTAAATGTATTCATATACACTAGGAGCTTTATCTAGCAAGTCCCTCATGGTCGATGCCATCGATCTATATGTATGTGCATCGATGGAGGCATTGATTGAGGCTGATTGTCAGTTTGCCTGCGCTGGCTGTCTGCCACCAGGTCGTCGGCCATCTCGCTCGAAAACCGGAAACCAACCGGAAACATAAGAATGGTGTGCATGTTATTTCGAAAAGATATGTACGCTATAGATGTCAGCCTGAAATGAGGCAGACAAGCGTACAGATGATCTCCAAGAAAGCCAGGTAGACCGAGTGCACATATGCGTGTGTCATTCAGTCATTGAATGAACACCTTTGCAAATGAAATCTGCAGTCGAGTATAGACCATGTACAATTGATCATCGCAGATGTGATATCATTCAACACGCAGCATCTTCTTACCTTAAAAAAGCAAGATATATTCCGCATTGCAGGCCATATGCATTCAATGCCGGTCAATGTTCTCAACCTAAAAGTAAAGCATTCGTCAGCTGGGATGCCCGCCACAAAGATACCATCCAATATCAGGCATTCAATTGAAAAGCCACCATCACATTCCATCAGCTTTCCGTTCTTGACCCAGGGCCCGAACGGTTCCTCTAGGAGTATACACGGGACGGACCACAGAGTCTGGGGTTTCAACGAGGCGCGCTGAACGCACCTCTCCAGGGGTGTGAAGTTCGCATCATATGGTAGGTGGCAGAAAAGGGATTGCAAAAGAGTATTTTAAATCAAAAGGCGAGGACGTACCGGTTGTGCGTAAGAACGTCACTCTGCATGTAGTCGCCTCTGGAAGGTATTGAAAGCTCGAAAGATGAGTTGACAGATCTAGAAGCATTCAGTCGCCAAAAGAGGTGGATATCCTTCATGTCCTTCATCAATCCCAAGTCGTCATTGCTTTCTGAGCAATTGGATTCGGTGACTTGGTGAGAATAAACCATCAACGACACTTGGGCTCCAGGGTGTTCAAATTTGTTCTTGACGCATCAAAAAAAGATTCAGAAAGGAAGAGGCCGCGAGCAACCGTCATTGTGGCTTCAGAGGAAAGTTCTTGGTCGTACCTGTCGACATCATGAGGAATGCAAAAACAGCAAAGATATGCTGAGGACGTACTATCGAATCCAACAGAGCAACTCGAGACGCCCGCAAGACGTGCTCTGACATAGTTAGATGCGCTCCGTTTCCTGAAAAAGCCCTCCCACTTCCACCGAATGAATAGGTGGGATAGATGCCTCTGTCCTTCGGCAATTTGTCATCGTCTTCTGAGCATTTCGTTACTCGGAGTTCCTTCGAAGCGCACAGGTCACTCACTGCTTGTCAAGAATAGACGTCAGACCATCAACGAGTACAGCTTGCACGATTTATGCTTTTGTCTTCCGAGTGTGCAGGAAGTTCGTTCTGGACACGTCGAAAACAAGAAGAAAAGACAAAGAAAAGAAGAGGCTAAGAGCAACCCAATGGTTGAACCATGATTCATTGATTGTGCGTTCGCGGAGTTTGTTCGTAGTTGTCGACATCATTGCGGTCCGGGATGTGTACAAAAACCACGCTTGCAGGTACATCCCAAATCAGGAGGGAACGTGCAAGACTCGACTGCACGCATAACGATTAAAACCCAGCCAATTGGGGGAAAAATTAGAGAAGAAATCACAACCCGTTGTGATTTCACTCAGAACTTGAATTAATGTAAGAAAAAGGTTTATATCTAGCATAAGAGACTCAATTGTAAACTTGTAAGGCACTTGCAATTGCATGCCTTCCTGATTTGGGATGTGCCTGCAAGGACCCCGAACCTTTTGAAGGCACACGTCGAAGGCAGTTGGGGCTTTTGGACTCTGGAGCACCCTTGGGCCCGTCATCCTCTAATATTAATAAATAACGACAAGTACATACAAGAGTCAAAGTTTTAGTGAAGCATCCAGAGCGATGAGCAGCTAAGCTTAGCGTACCAATAGCGTACATGTTAACAAAGACACCAACTCTGGTCCAAATTCTCGCAACTGAGATAGAATTTTGCTAACACAAAGAGCCGACCAAAAAAACCTCAGGCTTTAACAGGACCTATGTTCTGCAGCTGTGATGTACCTTCTCTAATGCAGAAATTAATCACACTACACATTGAGCATCTAGATGAACGGTATTATTCAACAGAATCAGAACAATGCAGCGCAGACAAAGCGCAGAAGTTACAACGAATGTATCGCATCGAAATATCGCATGATATGGTATAGTACTTTGCAGGAGGAAAGGATGTAGATAGATGGATGTATTCATACAGCCTGGGAAGATGTCGAGCAAAAGAAGGGGAGGGGGAGGTATGCCCTTGAAGCCGGAGGGAAACCGGTGAACGGATATGCACGTCCACTGACCGTCGACGATACCCGAAGCCAAATTCCGAACGGCTTGACAGAAACGTCTTGACAAGCAAGCGCTGCGCTGCTGTGTGTGGGTGTGGTGTCATTGGACATGCGCCGCAGGGCCTGGACCTGACAGATGTGGCGGAGATGAGGGGGCGAGGGCGGCGGGGAATATCAGGACACGCGCCGTCTAGTGCTTGGTGGGAAAGGCGATGTCGTGCTTCGTAAGTGGGGGCTGTTTCCTGAGAAAACAAGTATCGCTGCGCGACATGTGAGTCGGAGAAGGTAGGTATGTGCGTCATCAAACATATGGAGGAATAGAAACAGATGGCAATAAATAGAGTGAAATAGATATCCACGGAGAAATGTGATGAAGACATAGCGCAAGGCAACGTCCATCTGTTATTTCCGCATACCTGCAAGCCCGAATCAAAAAGAAATACCTGACTAGTAAAACAGTAGGATAGAAAAGTGCACAGAAGGATATGTGAAAGAGCTCCGATGATCCAGAATCAAAACCGAAAAGAAAATCCCAAAAGAAACAGTGGAAAGGGAATAGAGTGTAGAAAAAAAAAACAATATCATGATGCAAAGCCCATCAGCATCGAAGTGATGACGCCCAGTGTCACGGCTACCACCCATGGTGGTTGGCCAAAGGAGAGTAGTGCGGGGCTGACAATAGACGTCTGCGCGAAGTCCGCCCCGCAATATTGCACCGTGAGCCGTGCGGTCATGTCGTATGTCTCCGCAAGGCCAGTGAGCAGCGACTTTTGGTTGGAGTCCTTTAGCGCGGACGCGTAGACGCCCATGACGCTCTTTGAGCATTTCGAACATGTAGGAATCGTCGAATTCGGTACGGGGATACCCAGGGGAAGAGCGTAATAATATAAATCCGACGGACTCGAGCTTTTGACGGCGCTGATGTAACAGTAGGTGTTGCTAGTTGGATCAGTCTGACATCCTACGTCGTACATGACGCTAAATGCTTGCAGCGCTGGAAGTTTCATGCGTTAAGTGCGGATAATTATTACGAAGGTGTTGTAATACGTACCTGTAAGCGTACTGGTAGCCATCGCATTGTTTTGCTTCAGCTCGTCGTCACAAGCCGACTGCAATGCTCCCGCAAACCAAGCCATATTTGATTCGCACTGATCAAGTCCCGGATGCGTGTTACACGTCCCCCAAACGATAGAATTTATGAGTGTGAGATTTGATTGAGCCTACAATTCAAAATTAGTGGTGTATTTGAACGCGCAAAAAATTGATTCGTACGTTGATAAATGCATTTGAGCCTTCCAAGAGCATGGAGAATGGGCGACATTGGCGAAAGGGGGGAGAATTGGTCATGTTAGCAAAGAAATTGGAGCATGATAAACTCGAGAAATTTTGGGCAATACCGCTATCGAAGGGCTGCGGGAAAGGTGTTGGTAAGGTTGGAGGCGAAGAAGGAACAGTGGGAAGAGGCTGGGCTGACACTGGAACTGCAGTTGACGAAGGCGAAGGTGCACTTGTTGTTGGCGTCGGTGAAGAAGGAGCTGAACTCAAACTCGATCCTGTGCCCGTCGACACCTGAGTCTGCGGTTCGGGATGTCGTTTGTGATGCCGCCAGTTTGCGTTTTCCTCCTGGCCATGCCATGACAGCGGCGCTACGGGTTCCACTGTTTTCTCCACGACACGGCTTGTAACATAGCTCAGACGCGCAGTGATGAAGATAACCAGCAGAGGTATCAATATCACAGCCATGCGAAATCTCCGTCCAATATGTTGCTTGGACACCTGGGCAGATGCGTAGCGTTCCTGGCGTTCTCGAGAAAGGGGCTCAGGAGAGGCCGAGGTGGACGCGCTCGTACGAGCAGGCTGAGGCGATGGCGGCGGGGTGAACATGGGGAATATATAGTCCTGATCTCGAAGGATCAGCAAAAAAGGAGCGTGAGGGGTAAGGAGTGTGGGCCTAGGAAGCGAAACGTGTGATATATCTTGAATCGCAGCTTCAGTTCTATATACTGCAACACTGGGATGAGTACACAAAGCTATACTTGTCGAAATGAGGTGCAAACTCACTGTAATAGCAGAAGGAAGAGACTGCGGATAAAGTCGGCAGCCGCAAAGGAAAGAATACAACCCCCTCCTTTGTCGTGGACGTCAATGTACGGACGTTGCTGGCTGCATCTTCCGAACAGACAGTGTGAAGACTTCCTATATTTCGTGATTTGTCTGATCGAACCCAATGGCCATCGTTACCGAAGTCTCGGGAAATGACAGGCACCATCAGGCCGCAGGGCAGTCATGGCTAATGTTCGGCGCTTCCCCTTGGAGGACCCAGGAGGACCCCCGAGAATCCTATTCTCGCCGCAGATGCTGTGAGGAATCCTCTGAGAATAATGGTATTCAGCCTATGACAACTTTCAAGTGGATTTACGCAAATCCTTTTAGAGGTTTTGTCGGATTACATAAAAAAAACGTCAATTTCGAGGAGGTCATATCATGCATGACCTCGCAAACAGGATGGGAATACTTAATCCGGATTACTAGCCTTTAATATGTTTTTGCTAGGCCTTTGACCGTTCTTAAGTACTTAGGCCTAGGGACTGCTGAAGCCTAACGAGGCCTCAGCGAAAGGCGCAAAAAACAAGAGAAAATGTCGTGGGAATTTCTGATGATCCAGGAAATAAGGAATTCCGGGGGTCCTCTTAGCCTTGCAATGCATCTGCTCGTTTGAACATCTCCTTTATCTTATCATTCGAGGAGGGATAGCCTGAGGCATCTCTTGAACATTTAACTTCAATGTATCCGCCAACACAGGTTCACTGTGAAAGAATAGTTAGATCATGAAGCATGAACGGCCTGCCGCACCCAAGCAGGCTTCAGATACGCAGCCTCTTCATATAATGCGTCTGTTCTGGACTCTTCTGCGCATCCAGCTGCCTTTTTTTCAGACCGGATGTATTATCAAGAGTCTTGAACCCATTTGCACCGCCAGAATAACCTCTCACGGAATCCATTCGGAGCCAGCAGAATTGCGTACGTTTCAATCTTAGAGAGCGTACCCATAGCTGCCACCTCATTCCAATGACGCCACTGGTATCTTTAGTCCTCGAGCATCGTCATAACTGTTAAGATCTACCGGCCACCTTCAAGCCTCAGCCAAGGATCCTTTTGTTATTCAAAAATAATACTCTACTTCAAATTAAGGACCCTAAAATCAGCCGGACCGCACTGAAGCTGATTTCCGAGCCTCTCTAACATCGGCTCGAACAACGGTACGTGCGTCAAACATGCCGCTGACAATTGCAAGCTGGTTTCGTTCGAGCACACGATGCTGTGCACGCGTCCTGTCTTCCAGTCTTGGAGGTTGCTCTGTTGCTCTTTCCTATGGAAAGCGAGAGTGGACTGCTCATTGTTTGGACGTGCCGTGCAAATGCCGAATCACTTATCCAAATTTGAATATCATTTTTGCAAAACATGTTTCTTATGTAATAATTTGCAGCCTAAAAATAGCGTAGCGTACCGTCGCTCGCTCTAAGTCCCAACGACGTTCGACGCGACGCTATGTCGCCCAAGACAGCGGCAAACAGGACAGATAAAATAGAATACTCAGGTGCAGTATATGTGCGCATAGCGCGTGCCGGCGCCGGCCCCCAGAGTCGGATCTGATGCGACTTCGATCAAGTCGCACAAACCCACGCGCGCAAGCCCAATGCACGCCTGCGTCGGGGACTATGCCTCAATGCATCAAGCTTCGCGTTCGAACGTACGTTAGTTACACTCTGAGCCGTCAGAATGTTCCTCTTCTTACAACCTAATTATTTAAATGCTGGTGACGATGCACTGAAGAGTACCTCTGGGCTCTGGAAAATGGTTATAAGTTATCGTCTATGGTGCAGGCCGCTGCATGGGCGCTTAGCGCTTAACGCGTACTCAATGATATTTGATAGCTCCTCCATCCGTATATATGTACTTCAATGCTCTGGTCTTATAAAAATTGGAAGGGATACTATGGATATCTTGGTGATTAGATCAGAATACAAAGGCTAAGTCAGTTCTGAGATTTACTGATACATTAATATCATCCTTATATTCTTGATTTAGATTCATTGGAGTCCTTGATTGTGTAGCTGACACAATTAAATGTAAGCTAAGCACTATAAATACAGACATACATTGATATTCTCCATAGGCCAGCAATGTTATGTGGAATAGACAATTAAGATTGGTATAGCAGACACAATATACGCCTACCACTCCTCATTTTCTTTTAGCTCTGATATCTTCTTGTGAGATTATGTAGCTATGATATGCCATAGTGCATAGACGCATAGGAATTTGGCTATGTGAGGTATATTATCCTTTTTCAAATTATAATTAGTTTAGTGAGCCCTTGTATCTGTTACGAACGTCGAGCGTCGAACCTAAATCAACCACTAAACGTTCGCTCTAAGTCCCGTGCTGCTTGATACGATAACTTCTCTTTGACGACGGTAGATTCGCGACGAATACCTATCTTCCTAGGCAGAGTCGTGGCGAAGCGAGCGAGTAGCAATAAGGGAAGCTTAGATTGACCCAAACTAGAACTAGCTAAGGTTACAAGTAGTTCTAGCTATGTCTTATATAGTGAAAGTAACAAAGGCGCGATCAGCGCCCACACGGGAATAATCGCGGTTCGAAATAGTCTGTGATGAAGTGTGCAACGAATAGGAGACCTACAGATCAGCAAGGTACGTGTCGACGACGTGGCCGTAGTGTGATGGAATGCGAAGTGGAATGTATTAGAATGCTTGGCCATGTCGATGGAAGAGGGGACACGTCGACAATACGTCGACGTGGGAGGAAAACGACGAGGACACAGGAAAGAAGGAAAGCTGTGGTTGAACACAGCTTGGAGTTGACGACGAGAACCTCGTTCATCTTGTTGAAGACGATGACGTGGTCTGCTACAAGTACATGTGACATTGTTGTTGAAGAAACGAAAAGAAAAAGAAAAAGATATGTCGAAAATAAGATCGTACGCGTAACATTACCCCCCCGTTAGGGAGTAGCCTCCGGATACTATCAGTGGCCTCTACCAGCGCGACGTCCATGGACCGAGTATGGTGGGGATGAACGATTGGATGGCCCCGCCTGCTGGCCAAAGGGTTGAGGGTCGACGTTGAAGGCGATTGTGACCCGTTGGATATCTGCGCATTTGGTGCAGATCCATGCATCGTTGCCTGCTGAGGTATAGTTGTGGTTGCCTCTGCAGGTTGCGATTTCGTCACGTGGGGCAAAGCGGACGCTCCTTTGTCTGCGTCGGTCTGCCGTCGATCCAAGCGCGTCGACTTGTTGCTGCAGGTCGACGTGGGTGGGTTCATCCTGAGACGACGGGTCGCGTTCGGGTCGAGGGAACCATCGCTTGGTCTGGGCGAACAGAGGGTAGAAGTAGCCGCGGGGACTCTGCACGAGCGGGGGTCTGGTTTCCGTTTGAAACACTCCGCGGGTCCTGTCACAAAATTCCTCGTTGTCGATCGCGCTGTAGTATGCATAGATCCCTTGTTGGTTGAGTTCCATTTGGTCGAGGAGCATGCGGCGTTCTCGAATGCAATAGTACAGGCCGCGCATTCCCTCTGATGCGAGGGGAATGTCGGCAACGAGGTCTTCGAGGTGGTGGGCGATTTCTTCATTGGAGACAGTTCGATCGAAGCGATCTACGGAGAGACGATAGTCGTTGGCCCGGCGTTGGCGGCGTTCTTCCCTGCTGGCGTTCGAGGACGGCGTCGACGATGGTGGAGTGGGAGTGACGCGGAGGACGTTCGCCATTTCTGGGATCGAGGGAGCGCGTTCCTCGTTGGGGACGGGAGGATTTGCGGGGGAGTTCCATTCTTCAACGACGTCGATGGGGATGGGTTGGGGAGATGGTTCCGAGGGTGGAGTGTTTCCACCATGGGGACTCCAGGAACGGGGTCGAGGGTTCTCTTCGCGAAGACTCCGAGGAGGGGATAGAGAGTCGTTGGATCCTGTCCTGGAACTGTCTGATTCGACTACGATGGATCTCTGTGGGCGACGTATATCTGGCCAGATTCTGTCGACGTGGTCGCTGACCGCCGCAACTATCATGTTGTCGAGCGGGTTGAGTCGAATCGTCCCATTGGTACCCTGGAGAGGTGGGACAGGGACGCCTCCTGGACCGAGCATTGCAAACGGGGCAAAGAAATTCGTGAGGCCAAAGGCACCCGCGATAAGGTGGGGAGGTGTGGCGGTTTGAGGGCGTTCTGGAGGCGTTACGAAAGTTGCGTTCCCTCCACTGTCAGTGGAGGGTGGAGAAGGCGTGGGTTGGGTGTTAGTGGTCGCGACAGTGGGGGTAATCTCTCTTGGGGTACCCAGGAGAGTGTCTAGGATGATGGTTCGCGGGACGGCTCTGGAATCAGAGGTCGAGGGTGCGGTAGTAGTGGTTTCGGTGGTATCGGGCATGGTGATAAGCGAAAGGATCAAGTTGAGGGTTATCGTCGCGTAGATGAGGGTCCGCGTAAAGGGTGCCGTCGTTTCCAAAGTGGATTGGACAACAGTAGAGGCGATTGGGGATGTCGTCTTTATAATAGATGAGCAGCTTTAGGGATTCGTACCAGACGTGCAAATCAGCTTCGAGTTCGAGTCTCCAGGTCTCCGCCGGTTTTCCCAAGTCCAAAGGTAGCGGGTACAGCACATGACAGATGAAATCTTCTAGCCTCTTGATTTCAACAGAGAACTTGACAGCTGCTTCGCGATAAAACTGTTCTGGGGTTCTAATCCAGGCTGATTCCACGTAGTCTTTGCATCTCTTTAACTCCTCTATTCTCGCTTCCATTTCAGGAATCGTCAGCTCCTCGTCTCTCTCGTTCGTGGGCCATGGTGTGCGGAGGTTCCAAGTAAATGCGCTGCTGGCAGGGAGCGAATAAGAGGAGACAAGGGTAGACGAGACGGAGGAGCCGACCAAATGGCCAGTGGTTAGCGACATTCTAAGTTTAGCGTGGGGGTGGGCGTCTACGACGTGGATGCTGTGCGAGAGTGATGGAGCGAAGGTAGTCGTTGAACACGTCTTGAGCGTTTTTGAACGACGTGGCAGGTTCCCACGAGTTCGCGTAGTCTCCCCATCCTTTCCACTTGATTAAGAATTCCCGCGGTTCGTCTTCGGGTCGATGGGCGAGAATGGCTTCGACTTCGTATTCTAGTTCTCCTTCGACGATCTCAGGGGGAGGTCGGGTGATGTTCTTCCCATATTCTCGAGTTTCAGAGTAGGGGCGAAGAAGTGAACCGTGAAAAATGTCGTGTACTCCTCTCCACGTTCGTGGTAACTTGAGTTTGTAAGCTGCAGTTCCTATTCTCTTGAGGATGCGATAAGGGCCTTCTCTTCGCGGTTTAAATTTTCTTGCGGGATGGCGAAGGGGAAGATTTCTATTGTCCAAGAGGACGAGCTGTCCTTCCTCGAATGATGATGAGGTTTTCGAATCTCCTTGTTCTAACATTATTCGCATACTGAGTTCTTGAGCGGCTTGAGCTTCCTTCCGATCCTCTTCTAGTCCTAGAAGTCTTTTCTCCACGCCCGGATACTTCGTTCTTTGATACGCTTCTGGGTAGGCAAGCGGTGACGTTCCCATGATCAACTGGAATGGAGTTTTCTCCCTACCAGCGTGGCGAGAGTTGTTGTGCACGAATTCAACCAGGGCTAATTTGTCTGCCCAGGTATTTGGGCTGTTCGAGCAGAAAATAGACAGGTAGAGTTCGATTTCCTGGTTGAATCGCTCCGTGGTTCCATCGGTCTGCGGGTGAAAGGCGGTGGAGAGTTTTTGTTTGACACCGACCAGCTTCTGGAGTTCCCTGAATGCCTTGGCTGTGAAGCGCGGGTCTCTGTCCGAAATCATCGATTCTGGCAGACCAAACCGCTTGAACAGATTGTCCTGAAGGAGCTTCGCTATCTTCTGGTGGTCAGCGGTTTTCTGGGTGGGTACCAAAATAATTCCTTTCGAGAGACCGTGATCGACAACGGATAGTATGCAGTCCATTTCAACTCCGTCTGCATTGGTGGATGGAGGAAGGTCTGTAATCAGGTCCATCGAACAGTCGGCAAAAGGTCTAAGTGAAGTCGACCCTGGGATAGGAACAAGTGCCGGCTTAGCGGGGGATCGGTCAATTTTGAACTGCTGGCAAGCGAGACATCCTTGGACGTAGTTGTTGACGAATTTTCTCATTTGCGGCCACCAGTAATTCTGGGCGATGGCGTTTAACGTTCCCTGCCATCCTGGGTGTCCTGCAGTGGGAGCATCGTGATGGTTGTAACAGATTTTCCTTCGTAGTTCCTCGTTGTTTGGGATATACAATCGATTCCTGAAGAATAGAAAGCGTCGGTCGTCCTTCCGTATCAGGTTCCAGTCGGATAGGTCATGCTTTGCCTGAGGGGTTCCTTTTTCGAGTGCGTTAGCAATATCTATCACCCCTTCGTCTAGGTTATCATTATCTCCGATCGCATTCTGGAGTTCTACATCGATAGCTCGGACCACCAGTTCAGAGGGAATCATTGCTACCAGCTCTCCTGGTTCGTCTTCCATCCCGTGATCTGGTCTTCGAGACAGGGCGTCCGCTAGAATCATCCTTGATCCAGGGATGTATTCGATGTCGCTAGAGTACTCCGAGAGGGTGAGGTACCATCTTCGAAGTCGTCCTTTGAAGTCGCGTTCCTTGGTCCAACCGGCGATATTTTGGTGATCCGTTAGGATTTGAGTTCGATGCTTTCCTCCGAGTACGTAATGCCTCCACTCTTTTAGCGCTCGTAGAATGGCGAGCAACTCCCTTTCCTCAATCCGTAATTTCGTTCGGCGGGTGAAAAGGTTTGGGAGAGAAAGCGCAGGGATGGCGAATTCCGTTATCGTCTAGTTGGGACAGGATGGCCCCAGATGCATACTTCGAGGCGTCCGTCTCAATCTGGAAAGGTCGTGTGGCGTCTGGCATTCGTAAGACTGGCTTTTCCGTGAACCGTCTCTTTAGCTCGTTAAAGGACGCTTCTGCTGCGGTTGTCCAGGTAAACAGCTGCCCTTTCTTCAATAGATCGTTCATTCCTTTAGCTATGGCGGAGTATCCCTTGATGAATTTTTGATAGAAGTTTCCGAATCCCAGGAACGATCGTACTTCCTTGACTGTCCGCGGTGTTGGCCAATCTCGGATTCCAGAGAGTTTGGTTTCATCCATCGAGATCTTTCCTTCTTCGATGATCATTCCGAGGTAATCGATCTTTGTGAGCTCGAAGGAACACTTCTCGGGTTTGAGATATAGGTCGTTCTCTCGAAGGCGTTGTAGAACTCGCTTCGTCTTTTGTCGGAGGTCTTCCTTGGTGTCCGAAAAGATCAGGATATCGTCCATGTATATGATGATGAAACTCGGTTTTTCTCGATCCATATCTTTGAAAATATCGTCCATCATGGCTTGGAAAGTAGACGGGGAATTACAGAGACCGAAGAACATTACGGTGGGTTCGAACAATCCTCGAGGTGTGATGAACGCGGCTTTCTTCTGGTCTCCCTCTCTAATTCGAACATTGTTGTACCCCCAGCGGACGTCGAGCTTCGTGAAGTATTTCGCTCCCCTTAGTTTGTCCAAAATGGTACCGACGAGTGGGAGGGATACGCGTTCTTCACTGTCCAGCTATTTAGGTATCGATAATCCTGGCAGGGTCGCAGTTTCCCGTCTTTCTTAGTAACGAAGAAGAACGGTGACGCTTGTTCGGACGAGGATGGTCGAATGTATCCTTTGGCTAGATTCTCATCGAGGAATTTGTCCAGGGCCTCGGTTTCCTTTGGGCTGAGTCGGTAGACTTTGTCGATTTTTGGGGTGTATCCTTCCTTTAGATCGATAGGATGGTCCCACTTTCTCGAGGCAGGCATCCGGTTCGCCTCGACCTCGTCGAACACATCGAGAAATTCGTGGAACTCCTTAGGGATGCGTTCAGTGAGGGGAACGTCTTCCTGGGGTTTCTGGTTTTCGATCGCTAGGGTTTGGGAGGTGGTAGTTTTGGCGTTAATCCAGATTTCGGGGAACATTTCAGTGGTAACTTTGTTAATCGTTAGCGGGTATTTGGTTTCCGTTAGGACTGGTTCGATTGGCTTCGTTTCTCGTCTCGCCACTTGAACGTACGTTCCTTCCAATCGATGTCCGGGTTTTCCTGTTCGAACCAGGGCAATCCCAGGACTACCTTTTCCTTTCCGAGACCAGTGACGAGGAGTTCCTGTGCTCTAGTGCGTCCATGAATTGTGATCGTTATACTGACATATCTGGAGATTGTCCCAGTTTTGTTTAGAGATCCGTCAATGTTGCGTACTTTAAGGCGGTTTGGCTAGCGGTGAAGTTGGCAGGTTTAGCCGTCTGGCGTAGTTCTGGTCAATAAACTTTCCTCCTGCTCCGGTGTCTAGGAGAGCGGAGATTTCGACGATTTGGTTCTGACTTGGGCACGCGAGTTGAATGGGAACTGAAAATGTTTCTGATTCGCGTGGTACAAGTACAGAGTGTATAGTTGCTACTTTAGGGAGATGGTCCAACGTCGAGGTGGGTCTCCTTACTGAAAATCCTTGTCTTCCTTCGTTTCTTCTTTGATTTCCAATTTATCGAATTCGTCGACGAGATCGTTCATAATTTTGTATCGTTCTTGCTGGGTAAGTTCATTGGTCAAAATTGCTCGTATATCCGTTGTGGTTCTTCTGTCTGGCAGGTCGGGTCTTCTAAGGATAGTCTTCTGTGGGGCGCGGCAGTTGCGCGCGATGTGTCCTTCTTTTTCGCAATTGTAGCATCGTCGTTCATCGAATAACTTCTGTTTGGCAGGCGAAAGCGCGTTGAGGTAAACAGCCCCTGCGCTAGTGTCCATTGCATTCGGGTCGCGCGTGGTCGCAGAGTATCGCGGCTGCGCTGGGCGGTACGGAGCGTAGTGCGGGCGCAAGGGGATACCGTAGCGCGGAGGTGGCGGGGGTCTCGGCTTGTAGGAATCTGAATGGGGAACGACTGGGACGTAGCGAGCTTTGGTTCGCGCCGTGACTGCTTGAGCTCTTCGGAACGAATTGTCGTGCTTCAAGGCTACCTCGTACCATTTCTCGATCTCAGGAAGGTCTTCTTCTCCGTACTGGAGGAGGATCCGGTTTAGAAGAGCGCCGTTGATAGAGTTCTGATACATCATGATGAGGCTGCGTTTTTCATCTTTGATGTTGGCTTGCTGTGCGAGCGCTTTGAAGATGACATTGTGTTTATCGATGGGGTTGCTGCCTTGCTTGATTAGCAGAAGTTTTTCGAGCGCGGACTGAGCTGTGTAGGATTCTTGGAACGTCTTTTTGACTAGTTTGGCGAATTCGGCAAAGGTTCCAAGACTGAGGATTCCCGTGTCTTCTTCGTAGTGCTCGGACATCCAGTTCTGCCTAAAAGTGTCCGCGGCATCCTTCGTGAAGAAGGAGAGCGCAAACCCTACTTTCGCGTCGTCGGAGCGGTAGTGATGGGCATTTGTGGATAAGTAAAGTAGGATGGAATTCCAGAAGCGGAGGTAGTTTTCTGGTTTTCCGTCGAAATCGTCCGGCTGTTTCATGCGATACTCCTTGGGATCTCTGTCGTCGGCGGTGGTCATGGTCGCCATGGGTGATGGGGGTTCTGGGGAAGGTGGTTCGTCTGGGGGGCGGTATCCGCCGAAAAGTCCTACAGATGAGTCGGGGTCTGGGATTTCAACGGGAGTGGGTGGCACGCCTTCGAATACGTCGATCGGTCCTGGTTCTTGGTATGGTACAACTTGTTGTTCCGAAGTTCCTTCTCCTTTATCTTTGGGAGGTTCTTGACTGCTAGGTGGTTCTGGTTCTACGATCTGGGTAGCGATTACGGTTTCTCGACTTGTTCCTGTTGTTCGTACTGGTTGCTTCTCTTGAGCTCTGGTTGTCTTGCTATCGGGTTTCTTTGCCTTGGGTGGGTCTGGTATTTGTAGTCGTTCTGATCTTTGTTTCAATCTTTCTTTCGGTGTTGACATACACGACGAGGAGCTGGCGTCCTAGTATTTTGTATGATACTGGCAGTAACTGTACTTGCAGAAGTGCGGGTGTTCGAAGGAATGTTTCTTTCGTTCGCCTGCTGCAATCTGCGCGTATGTGAACTGCTGGGTGCGGAGCGGGTACTTTCCGAAAAGGGAAACGGGCGCCAGTTTGACTACTTGGGTGGAAGGTTTGGACGAGGTGCGTTCGGCCGTAGAAGTGAACGCTAGATGGGCAGCTAGTTCTTTTGTTACGAACGTCGAGCGTCGATCCAAAATCAACCACTAAATGTTCGCTCTAAGTCCCGTGCTGCTTGATACAATAACTTCTCTTTGATGACGGTAGATTCGCGACGAATACCTATCTTCCTAGGCAGAGTCGTGGCGAAGCGAGCAAGTAGCAATAAGGGAAGCTTAGATTGACCCAAACTAGAACTAGCTAAGGTTACAAGTAGTTCTAGCTATGTCTTATATAGTGAAAGTAGCTAAGGCGCGATCAGCACCCACACGGGAATAATCGCGGTTCGAAATAGTCTGTGATGAAGTGTGCAATGAATAGGAAACCTACAGATCAGCAAGGTACGTGTCGACGACGTGGCCATAGTATGATGGATGCGAAGTGGAATGTATTAGAACGCTTGGCCACGTCGATGGAGAGGAGACACGTCGACATACGTCGACGTGGGAAGAGAATGACGAGGACATGGAAGGAAGAAAGCTGTGGTTGAACACAGCTTGGAGTTGATGACGAGAACCTCGTTCGTCTTGTTGAAGACGACGACGTGGTCTGCTATAAGTACATGTGACGTTGTTGTTAGGAAACGAAGGAAAAAGAAAAAGATATGTCGAAAATAAACTCGTACGCGTAACAAAGGGAGGAGGCGAGGAGGCGGTCTCCTTCTGCGAATATATTTGGTCGACTTCTGAACCCGACTCCTCCAGATCGTCGACCTCGTCGCATTCTTCTACCAAAACTGGGAGTGGTCCTGCTCAACAAGCGCGCAGGTGAGCACTACTCCTTTTCTCCTCTTGCCTTTTAGCACGGCCTTCTGCGACACACGTTTGCGTCGAACGCGGTGGACACCGAGTCATTTTCACTTCTTGCGTTTTCCAGTCAATCTCAGGGTTGTGTTCATGCAGCCAGGTGTGGCCTAGGATCATATGTTTGTTTTCCTAGGCGTGTAACTGCGAACAATGCCTCCCGCATGCCCTTGTACCTCAAGACAGGTCAAGACCTCCGGCTATCATCCCGTGTTCATTGGGCGTTCCGTCGACATTGAGAACTGGCACCCGGTCGCGAGAGTTTTCGAGTTGTCAGGTTATTCGATTTGACATATTCGGCGTCGATAAACATCCCAGTGGCACCGCAGTCAATGAGGGCGCGTAGGGCGCGTGTCGCTTCGTGTCGGTGGTGCAGATCTCGACTTTTATGTACAGCGAAGTTGGGCCGGGTGATAGAGGCAGCGAGGGTGAACGCCTTAGGCAGTCGTCGTCGTTCCCATTTAGGGCGTGGTGGAGGGTAGGATTTAGATGCAATTTGGCTCAATAACTTGTTCTGAGGCTCGGTAGTAGGTAACGACGAATTGTATTGATTTGAGAGGGGATCTACTTCAAGCACAGAGAAATAATTAAGAGACAGCGACGAGGGCGCATCGATCACTCGTCGCGCGGCGGAAAATCCACCTCCTCGACACCTCGCGCTCCAGCAACGTTGCTTCTCCCGCTCCCCGCATTAACCTCAGCGTCCGCCACGTCGATTTCTGCCACAACGAGCTGGCGAGGTCGACGCGCTCCTCGGTGCTCATGTAGCGGACATCGTAGCGGTGCGGACAGTTGGCGACAAGGTGATTTGGACTACCACAACGGAAGCAAGTCGTCGTCCTGACTCCTGAACGCGCGCGCGTCGCGTCGACCTCCATAGGGACTGGATTTCCAGGCGACGGATTTGCAGGGGCAGGGCGCGGCGGAATGAAGGAGTTGAACGGCGGGCGTTGGGGCTGCTGATTAGGTTGGAAATTCGCTCGAGGAGGGGGAGGCGCAGGCGCAGAACGGGATGGGGCCGCAGCAGGGGACGCGGCAGGGCGGTTGAACGCATTGGTGAGTGACCAAGGTTTGGACGAGGTGCGGTTGGCGGAATGGAATGCTTGGTTTGAAATTTGATTGTCTTCCAGTGTCCGCGCTGCCGTGTACCACTCGTCAACCTTGTCGTCTCGAGGCCGACCTTCAACACGATTGGCGATTGTGTCTCCGATTGACGGCGCCAACCCTCGTCGGAATTTCAGGACCAAAGAAACACCGTCCTCGTACTCAGCTTTGCGCACTAGTTGCCTGAACTGGTCGATATATGCCTCAACTGTTCGACGTCCTTGGAAATAGGAATCGCCTTCTAGAGTAGTGGCAGCGCGAAGTCGCTCATTCGGATGGGTGAATTCCTTTTTGAAGTCGGCGACGAACGCGTCCCAGGATGAATAGTCGGGGACGCCTTTGGCAAGGGAAGCTTCCAAGATCCTCGTAGCAAAGTCATTTGCTCTTCCGGTCTTCATGAAGCTGAGCGTCCATAGGATTTGACGACTGTGGTCCGGAAATTCGTGTTCGCAGAGTCCAATGTAAAGGATACACGCGTTGATGAAGGCTTCTCCTTTATCACGACTTCCGTCAAATTCAGGAGGGGGAGCGGGGCGGATACGGGGTTTGGTTCGTGTGGCAATAGCGAGTTGATTGGCCAGCTCTTCAACACGCTTCTCAAGGTCAACAAGGCGTTGCTCCGCAGGTGTCACGAGAGCAGGGGCAGTTGTTGTACCCGAGGGCGAAGTCTCAGAAGAAGGCATATCGAGATGCAGAGGGTCGTTCAGGCGGGCGAAGCGAGTCGGGTAAGGGTCTGTATAGCTGGCCTGAAGGACGGTCTGCGTAGTGGACTCTTTTCTACTGTAAGGGCGACCTCAGACGGCCTTCACCAGGCGCTGCAGTGAGGGGGATCCAAAGAAATAAATAACACATATATACCATACAAACAATGTATCTACGTACCTGCAGTGAGGGGGATCCAAAGAGAAAAGAGTGGGGATCCGACCTCACTGCGATGTCGTATATGTGAGGGTACAGCTATGGTAAACAATGAGGCATGTGACGGTAATGATAAGGAATTTGAAATATGGACGAGGAATCATATGGTAATAAGATATGCTACAGAAAACCCAGACCAGGATGATAAGAAAAGGTACCAGGTCCTTGGGGAATAATTGGAGATGGAGAGGAATTGCGAGAGCGAGGGCGAGCGAGGAGGATGACTGGTGTCGAGATGCGTGAATAGGCGCCTGTAGAGCCTGGGAATCGGAGGTTCCCCTGACAGGTCTTCCCATTCCCGCGCGTTCTTCGCTGCCTTGGCGCTTGTTCTAGTCTCCCCCCCTTCGCTGTAAGATCTTACTACACACCTTCACTCCAACACAGCATGGCTTACATATTTTTTTTTCACTACCAGGACGCAGCTGCGTTGTCCTCGTACACTGTGACCAAGCCCACCGATCACCTACACCCAACACGTCCCCCACCTCCCGACCTACACATCAGCGACCCAACCTACACTATCAGCGACCCATACCCCACATACACAGACCCGACGTATACCATCAGTGACCCGTTCCCTACCAATACGTGGTGGACGTACACTATCAGCGATCCGTATCCGACATATACGTTTCCCCTATTATCAGCGACCGTTCCCCACCGACTCTTCAAGTTCCTCGTCTTCTTCCTCGACTACCTGGGACAGCCCGACTGGGTCCCCGACGACTTGCTTGACTGGGTATTTACCGAGTCTAGCTCTTTTACGACGTATTAGGTATTAGGTGGCCCTATTTTTCTCCGGCCTCGTATGAGTCGCAGTCAGAACGAGGTGAGTTCTGGCTCAAAACTCAACATTTACCATCTCATTAATGTTTAAAATATCAGGAAAATGTTTTCAATAGAGCAGCAATAAAATTTCTACGAGAATGGTGGGACAGTAGGTTCGAAGGACTTTTTCTGTGAAATCGTGAACATTTTACGAATCCCTATCAGTGTCTGAATTTATATGGCGCTGAGAACCCTTTCAAGAAGCACTTCTGTTTGATACAGTCAGGCCTAATGCGTTCAGGATATTATTTATTACGCTGAACTTGTTCGAAGGCACGTCGATCTGCAGGCGCTCATTGATCATTGTTGGTGTCTATATTTAGATACAATCCGGATATAAATAGTTTTCTTACCTTTCGTTCCAGCGCAGGACCTTGGATTCCGGAAATCAGCACACTGATTTTTTCAATTCAACTCGAAATTTATAAGGATCTTCATACGCGAGTGCGTCTTGTCTCAAAAATCTTAATAACCCACTAATCGCGCACTTCAAAACACCTATTTTGCGTCCGCCGTCAACGTTGACGTTCTGTTCCCTAAAGGCTGACCAAATCCTAGACGTCTGGACACTTGGCCACCAAATCTCCGTGTTCTTTTATTTCCACTCTATCCACTTACCTTTGCGTGCCAAGACAGAGAGGTCAAGGGAAATCATGGAGGGCGCATGAGCGGGTGTAGAGGTGAACATCGGTGTATTATGCGACCTTGCTCCTTGACCTGCCGGGTCCTAAGATAATTTTTTCCAAGATGGGTGGTCGTATAAGAATGACTATGCCCTGGATGATCTGTAGAAGAATCGGCTGGTGGCGTGATAGTTCAAAAAAATCTGACCCAAAACAAAAAGTATAGACGTCATCATAAAGCGATAAGGTCATGAAAAGGTAAACAACTATCAGGGTGCACTCATAACCCCTTATTCATATCACTGCGGGATAACTATATATATCGACGAAACTGTTTTGGAATAAAGGCATGAGGGCAGCTAACTTCAAATCCTTCTTTAGTGGCGGCGAGGGTGCGGCGATTTTGACCGACACAGTGGGATGGTCCTAATCCGACAGAGGGGGCAGCGGGGGGGGCGTGGCGGTGTGGGGATGCGAGGACCTGGGAACGTTCTCTCGTATCCTAACTCTCTTTACAGCTACCGATTACAGCAGACGACGAGTGATGACGACGAGTGAAACCATGTTTGTGCTTCAGCGGATATAGACAACTATGATACGTACCACGCTACTTCACGGACCCGCACGGTCGGATCTCCGTTGTAGCTGGAGGTGTATATTAAGGTGCGAGAGCCTTACTTCTTGGCTTTCGTGAGAGTACGGGAGAACGTGCGCTGATTGTTTCTATCGCGACGAGCATAGTGGTGCACAATGCGGAGGTAGAGTATCTTCGAATAACTATCGGCCAATTACAGAGAAAGAGCGTGGCTCATGTGACTAGCTGGTTAAAATGCTTTCCTAGGGAGTGGATGGAATAGCTACAGGGCTCGATCGAGCCTGGCCGGCAGGTGGTGACAGGGTGGGATCATGTGTAAGCGAAGTCATCAGATGGTGAGTTTTAATCGTCTGGGCATAATAAGATCGGGGGACGTCGGAAGTAAACGTGATGCTTGCCTATATTTATCCGTTAGTCGGTAGCTCCCAGTGTCACCATAATGACGATGTGTTCGCCTTATGTTGCAACTTACAAGTTCAATCAGAAATAACTGAGATATGCTTTTTACAGGTTACTCTTCGAGCCAGTACAGCATTCTCCTTGAGGCCATAACATTACACCGTCTGTTTAGTTAGACTACACAGTTCACATCACTCTTCTCTGCAATGGAGCATGTGGAGACTGTTCGGTGAAAAGCTGGATTCAGGGATATCGAGTCTCTGGACATTCAGGCAGTAAGGACTTCGGGTCAGGCAGCGGTCCCAGCTCCACGGCGTAGTGTTGACGTCGAGCTTCAGTATCTATGCTAGCTCTTTAACTATGACCGGGTGATCATGCTTGAGCCTATCTGATATCTTTCGTGTCATAGCATATAG